>VZSC01015147.1:561629-599421 GCA_013398225.1 Steatornis caripensis | reverse complement strand
CATCAAACCTAATTAATTATTTCAAAAGAAGTATTACTGAAGTTGAAGTGATCCATCTCAGAAGAAGTTTTTACTAGGCTAGATGCCCATTTGTTTGCTTTCTATCATACAGTTTAAAGAGGGAACAAATATCACAATCTTCTAAAACTCTTAGTTGGTGATACATGGTTACGCAGTTCATGGCTAATTATGTGGAGCATTACAGAAAAGATAGTTAAAATAAGTCAGACATCTTTCTAATAAATAGTTGTTGTCTGCCTGGGAGTTTTTCATGTGTACCAGGAGAGTATGTATCTCTTCATGTTCAGAACATGAATTAATAAACGAGTACAAGCATTTTTTCTTACGCTAAAGACAGTCTACTTAATACTATGAAATCAGATGTTTTATGCATGTAACTGTGCCTGGGAAGCATAAAAATATTTTCAAATGATTTGAGGTTATGTTGAAATAAACTAATTGCTTTGATAGAAGGGATGTTTTGTTGTTGTTGTAATGCATTGTCTTGTTTCTGAATAGGTTTAATGATATCCATGTACCTATTCGTCTTGAATGTGTGAAATTTGCAAGTCACTGCCTTATGAACCATCCTGACCTAGCGAAAGACTTAACAGGTACCAGATTTATTGCAACATTAAAATACAATTTTAAGTCTTCGGGAGGTTAGTTGTAATCCTAAGTAACATTGTCAGATGTTGTAGAGGAACGTAATTGAAGTTGGTCTTGTAAGTCACAGAGTCCCTGCCTTCAGTGGTGCTTCTGAGGCTCTTACTCTCTCCCTCTTATGGTAGTTGTGTTCCCAGCTGCTGTTGAAATTAAGTGTGATGGGATCAGTCAAAGGCAGCCTTGCTAACCTAATGCTCGTGGCGTTTATTAATTAGGGTGCAGAACGGAGACTTCAGTTCCACAAAGCTGAAATGTGTAAATACTGCATAGCCACTGTCTTGAACATGGAAATAGTCCTCGTAACTGTGGCCACAGCTGTTGGTTCCTGCTCCTTCAGGTCAAACACAGCCTATAACTCAAGACATCTGTAGGAAGAAGGCAGCTGGCATAGACAGGAGCATTTAGTGTTTCTTGCTCCCGATGTCTTAATGAAAAAAGTGTAGTTAAAAAGAACGGGTTGGTTTCAGTTTTTTTCCCTCAAAGTGTATATGGAGCCTGTGTCTACCCCTGATCAATAAACTCCTCTTCCTTGTAATTTTTTGGAAGTAATACCTTTGTACATTTACTCTAAGGAGGGAATTTGAAGGGCTGTTAAGTGCATGGGATGCTTTCCTACGAGCATTTGTCAGGTTGGACACAAATACGGGCAAGCTGGAGTCATCCCATAGTTATTGGAATTGTTAAGTTACCTTTTTTTAAAAAAAAGTGTTTCCGGACCTTTCCTTAATGGAATGGTAAAGATGTTTCCTCTCGAATTACCACAATTGTATTTTGAAGGATATTTTTTTTTCTTTTTTACATTGTGGAAAGACTTTGTGCCCCCTCTAATGGTATCCTCTGGGAAATGTAATTTTGCTTGCCCCTCCTCTCTCTCCCCACAGCACTTATCGAAGTCAAACTGTTGAAAAATTTCTTTGGCTCACTAATGTTTGAGACCAGTTTTGTGCAATGGCCTTGTTCTTCATTTGTTTTAGTTTATTATGTGTTCCTGTGGAACAAAACTGTTTTTTTAATAAAGTCTTATTTGGATTTCAAATTTCATAACCTCCATAATTGCAGAGCTTTATTTCTTGATGTGCTCTTTTGACATTTGTGCTGATTACCAGAAATGTTAATGGCCACTATTTCAGATGAGACTTGAAAGATTTCACTGATCATTGAACAGTAGTAAGAGAACAGTAACCTCCAATTATTTCATTCGGAGTAAACTTTGCATTTTCAGTGTTTCTTAATGTTCTCAATATTTTGCTGATGTATGCCGTGTACAGTGATCTTAGTAAGTTTTGTGTGTGCTTTCCTAGTTGTTTGGGCTTCTAAATTAACCTAAAATATGTACTTCTAAAAAGTTAAATGAACTTTGCCATTTTATTTCTCAGCTTTCTAAAATGGCAATAGGTAGCTAACATGTCTGACCCGTATAAGCAGAAGTCTTACAATGTTGATAGTATAAGATGATTGATGCTACCAAATAAGTAGCAATGGGCCAAAATAATCTAGAAAAATTTTTTTAAGATCGATAAATGAGGATGTGTCTAAATAAGCATTATAGCTTGGTTAAAGAGCGTACTTTTGCAGTATGTCTCTTGATTTGTCCATGCTTACGTGACTCACACTGTGTAGTGATGCTGGAGCATGTGAGCTAGATTACTTGTGGATAACACAGAAGTTGTGGTCAGGAGTGCAACTAATGTGCTTCAGCAGCCAAAGGGGGTGGAGTCTGCAGGAAGACAGTAGCCTCTAGCCTGAAGTAAGACTTTAAAATGTATGTAGTGTGGTTATCAAGTTCTCAGCACTGCCTGTTCTACTCTACAGGTCTTAATTCTGGTTGCTAATGTAGGCATAGCCTAAGTGTTACAAGAAATAATAAAAATAAACATGTAACCCTATAACTCTTATTCCCATAATGCCAGAGATATAAATATTTGATATTCTAAGCAAACACAAAGTTTTACTGACTTTCCAGTTAATCTTAGAGAAAGCTGTTGGTTTCTTCTTCTGTCAGTTGAGTACTGTCTAGAGAATGAAAACTGTCTGAAGTTATATACTTACAATGAACTACTTACTCTGTTTCTTTCCAGAATATCTTAAAGTAAGGTCACATGATCCTGAAGAGGCTATAAGGCATGATGTTATAGTATCCATAGTTACTGCTGCTAAAAAAGATCTTTTGCTTGTCAATGATCACCTGCTTAATTTTGTCAGAGAACGAACACTGGACAAGCGGGTAAGACATCATTAGTACTAATGTTGGCTGTGCGTTGTGTTTCTAGACTGTAATCCAGCTTTTTAAAAAGCATGCTTCTAAAAATGCTGAACTAATTTTGAAGTGACTAATGAAAATCCATATAATGCAAAAAATTTTGAAGCAGTCTATTTAATGAGGCATCTTTTGCCCCTCACTGGAGTGCTACGTTTTTCATTGTACTGTATTTTTAAGATAGTATGATTAAAAAAAGAAAAGAAAATAGAGTAAAGCACAACAGTATTATTCCTGTTGCGTAGTTTCAGTAAAATTTTATAAGTAAAATGACAGTCTTGTAAAACATTCTAACATTTTTCATAAGAAATTTTGCAAGCAGGTTTCAAAATGTATTGTCGATTACTGATGAAGAGTTTTCTACTATCAGAGGTAGCTAGTTTACCTGCTTTTAATTAAGTCATTGGAAAACTGCTAATCTGTGTAGTAACTTTCAAATTTGAATAGTCTTGAAATTTAGTTTAGGTATGTTTCATTATTTGGTAAAATTTATGAGGTTTGCCGCTTATGTTAAAGCATGTTAAAGCTGTTGATGGCCAACTTTTAAACTTAATATTATCGCTTGATTTTTTTTTTTTTCATTCAGTGACATGCTTTCTGCTGTTGCACCCATAATACAATCACAAGTGTTCAGTGTAGGTCTGTGAGAAAGGATGTTGGCTTGAATTTGTAACAATTGTAAATTCAAGAGGCATGCTTGCATAGTAGTTACTGATGTTGAAAGGTTTAGCATAATAGGTATGATGCAATATGTGTCTTGATGAGAGAGTGTGCACTTAAAACTCAATTTAACTTTTTGTAAATTAAATTATTTTCGTTGGGTGTAGAATAGGAAATACCTACCAGAAAACTTGGCAGTCTCTTTGGTTTTGAGTTTTGAACTGCTGAACTGGTTACTGTTTCTTTTTCTCAAGTGGAGAGTGAGGAAAGAAGCCATGATGGGACTTGCACAGATATACAAGAAATATTCATTACAATCAGAAGCGGGAAAAGAAGCTGCAAAACAGATATCATGGATCAAAGATAAACTTTTGCATATATATTATCAAAACAGTATTGATGACCGGTAAGTCAGTCGTGAAAGCTAGGTGATTCTGTGGGTAAGTGTGGTAACTTACGCAGGTTTGTTTTTCCTTTGCGCTTAAGTGCTGACAAGAAGGGAGAGACTTGATAATCCTGTATGTTTTAATTCAGTGCTTAACCTTATACAGCTGCAGCCAAATGTTGTCATATGTGTTTTCTTCTAGTTTTTGGCCTTTAAAAAAAAAAAAGTTATTCTACAGTGTGAGATACACCTAAAAATTTTGAAACATTCCAACGTATTTCACCACTGCTTCAGTACAAGAGATTTTTGTTCATACTTCAGTAGCTTGCTAATTTTTATGTTAAAATTCAGTAAGTAAAATTGCTTTAACTATTTTGCTTTAGTTTTGCATGTTGTTGCTTTATGCTTTAAAGATAAGTCTAGTACATGTAGTGACAATGGTTAAGGCATCTCATTCTGCAGAAAGTTAGTTTTTCTGTATGGCGATAGCCATGAATTAGAGCCTTGTTCTGGATTTGCGTTGAAAGCAGTGTCTCTGTCATACTGGCTATATAGCCTTGTATATGTTCATATTAAAATAGATGGTTGCACATGGGGGGCTAGTTTGGGAACCCAGTCTGTCTTGACTTAATCAAGGCTGTTTTGGTGGCTTTGGAAATGAGCCTTTGGCCTTCACAGCATGATCAGATGCAAATGGCATTGCAAACCTATACAAGTGTCTTCAAACACTCGTGGCCTCAAAAGTAATCTCCAAAATAAGCAATGATTTCATGGTACCGTTGAAGTGGACAGAACTGCCTGGATCTTCAGATCCAGTCTTACACACTCACATTTTTCTTAAACTTCAGGATCTTTTTTAAACTAGCTGGGTTTGTGTTTTGGCCACCTGCTCCCGTTGTGCATAAGGATTTTCTTTTCTAACCTAAACATACATGATTTTTAAAAATTTCTTAACCTATTTACTCCATTCTGTTAATGTTGACCTCAATTTACAAAACTCCTGGGCCTTCTTGGTATTTAGGATTGCAACATGGGCTTGGTTTTCCTTTTCTTTTTTTCTTCTCAGTCTTTTCTAGGTAACTGACAGACCTATATCTTTCTCTTCTATTTCCAAATAAGGAGCTTCCATGTTATAGTGGAATCTTTTAGTAATTCCCTTGCCAATGTACCTGCATTTTTATTGGGGAAGGAGTCAGGAAGGGGTGGAGGGAAGTCAGCTCCTTCTGACTAGTACCTGAATTCTCCTTCTGGGCTTCGTGATAATGTGTGATATAATCAACATAATGTTTCTTTTTTTTATTTTAGGTCCATTAGTTTGGGTCAATTCATGAATTTACCTCAATGACCCATAATGAAATTCATTCATAACATCTCTTTGGGCTGATAATTAAGAGACATCCTTCCTTAAAATCCTTTGGTTCCTGTCTAGATTAATACATCTGATTTTGATAATGTCATCTCTTAAATGTCCTAGTGCTAACATCAACATTACGTCTTCTGTGACAATATATTTTTGTTTAGTTTGTGCTGAGTTATATTGGAAGTTAAATAGCTTGACCTTTAGGTTTTTGAATAACCATGTCTTTATACACAACTGATCCCTAGATAGGTCTCAGAATTTTTGCATGAATGTTTTAGCAATTCAAGACCACTTTCTTCCTTTACAGTTTAAATGTCTTAATCCTGTCTTTCAGATTACTTGTTGAACGCATCTTTGCTCAGTACATGGTCCCTCACAACTTGGAAACAAATGAGCGAATGAAATGTTTGTATTACCTTTATGCAACACTGGATTCGAATGCTGTGAAGTATGTGCTATTTTTGACTTATTGCAAAATAATTTTAAATACAAATATTATTGTAAATGAGTTCTAAATTGTTAAGAGTAGCCTAAGCCAGTGGACAAAATTAGTTTATGAACTCTCAGAAAACAGAATGTAGCATTAGTGTCTCTCTTTCAAGCAGGATTTTGAGGAGAAAAAAAAAACCCTAACAGTGTTTTCTAACAAGGTGAGGTACCTTTTAACCATGAGCAGCTAAAACCAATTACTGTCAAAGACCTGGAAAGAAGCTTGAGTGCATGTCAGTCCTTTCATGTCTGAAAAGAGATAGCATAGATAGTTTACTAGCCCTAGATCTTACGTGACAACTTCTTAGTTAATATACCCCTCATTTTAGCAGCCAGGATGACTTACGAGTGGGAAGAAATTACTTGCTTGTTTTTCCTCCTTTAATATGCATTTTATTTATAATTATGTGCCTTTCCCAGCTTAAAATGGGTACAGTCACATAAATTTGACTAATAACAGTTTTGCTGCTGTAATGTTCACAGTTTAATTGGATTTAGTTAGTTTTTCCTTTAATAGTACTCAGTCACTTGAAAATCAAATATAGTTGTCTTTTTTTCTCATGAGAGTAGAAAGTTTTGTATGTGAAAGAATGATTTAGAAAACGCTAAAGCCTTCAAATAATACAGAAACTGATGTTAGAATCCCCTACAGTTCTTGTATTACCTGCCTAAAGATATTACAACTGTAACAAACTAAAATTAAGAATAGTATATTGAAAATAAAAAGTTACTGTTCAAGTAATTTTTAGTATGGCTAAACAAAAACGCAGAATGGCTTCTTTTCAGTACTTGTTATTTCAGGCAACAAATAACTTCTCAATTCTACAGTTTTCATATGCAGCAGTACTCATTTTAAAGACATAGTATGTTTGATTAGTTATCTAGAACTGACTTGACTTGTGGATTCTGGAAGTTTTTTAAATGAAGCTGTGACTTTCTATTTATATGGTTTATTTTTCCTGGAAAGTCTGCTAATTTTCAGTTTTGTCAGATATCTGTACTGTATCTCTTACAAGTCTAATCATGTCCAGTTTTCACAGTTTTATGAATCTAGTAGCTGCTTTCTGTATGCAAGAAACATTGTTTTGATGATAAAAATCTTGAACATCTGCTTTAGCCTGCTTCTTGGAATGTTTCTAGAAGAGTGATTTCAGGCTTGTACACGTGAGTTTTGTGGGCCAGACTTCAGTTATTCCTATTTCTTTTAAAGGCAGTGCAGTTAAGCCTTTGAAATGAAACTTGTTTCAAAACCTCACTTTGTTCCAGTCTAATAATGACCAATTAAATTTTCCTTTTCATGCCATTAGAAGACATGTAGTCTTTGCTCACACAGCAATTAAAGTTCAGGTGATAAGCACATTTCTGAGCCTGAAGCTGAAAAGAATTTAAAGGCTCTTATTGGAAAGTTGTGTTATTTGAGTAGATGATTTTGACAACTTTAAATTTTTTTTTTTATTTTTTAGAGCATTGAACGAAATGTGGAAGTGTCAAAATTTGCTACGACATCAAGTCAAGGATTTAGTTGACCTAATAAAACAACCCAAAGTGAGTTCAATTTATCTTTATCCCACAGTGAATATGCAGTTTTATTTAATATGTTATTTTTTAATTCAGTTTGTTCTATTATCTCAAGCTTATTTTTAATGACAGAAAATATTGTGAAAATTAACTGATTCTCTGTTAGACTACACTTGCAGTAGGAAATGCGTATACATTTTGGTGTACGTTTTGTTAGTAGCATTGAAAAGGAAGGGTTGTAATAGAAATTTTAAAAAGATTTTACCAGTCATTTGATACTAAAATATTTGCTCCCAGTGTTTGAGTTACATTTTGCCAGGATTGTTCTGGCTCTTGAAAGAGGGAAAACCCAGCATATTATTTTTGACTGCCAAATCGAGTAATTAAGAAAAAGTACTTGTACACCCTAACTCCTTATCTTATATATGATTAGTAACATTAAAAAAATCGGAGTATTTTTATCCAAACAGGTTTCTCTTCCCTCTTGAAAACTTCTTAAATGTTATATTGGAGATACCAGACTACAATTGAATTCCTTTTTTACAAATTTGCTCAGAAGGGAAAAATAAACATTTATTGAGCATTTAGGATATTCTCATAAAGTGAGATTACATTTGTTTTAGTTATATGTATGTGCATACTTATTTTGGAGGTGGTGGAATCATAAGATGAAATTCTGGATATAATTTGGAAAGTGATTAGAACTTGACTGTAATGTCAAAAGTTTAATCTGGTGCTTCTTTAAACAGAAATAATCCATAGTAGAAAGTGTTGTCATGCTCACATTCATATATGTGTGTGTGATTTTTATTTCCTATATGCATAATATTCATACCACAGCAAATTTAATGAAGTATTAGGACTGAATTATCCATTTGCTGGAATTACCTGAGGCAGAAGGCAACTGTGTGGTTGGATTATTTAATGTATCTGCTTAGAAATGCTACTGTCTTGGAGACAGAGACTTACCAAACCAAAATGCATCCCTTACTGTTTCAGTCCTGATTGCAGTGAAATTCATAACTTTGACTTAGTGCATTTAAAACATGCTGTAATGCTGTATTAAGTTATAAGTGCAGTAGTTGCTAGTACAACAATACTTCATTGTGTTTTGGTGATGGTATTGATATATTTTTCATGTACTGTTTTTATTCTTTGATGTAGTGTAACTCAATTTTAAGTGCATAAGTGTATTTAGTTTCTTCGTATTTTCTGCATTTCAGTTGAAAGTGAAATTTCAACTTTTCCTTTTGTTTTCAAGAAGATGTAATGAAAGTTCTTTCTCAGCTGTAAAATATCAAATATGGTATGGAATTAAACATGTAGGTTTTGATAAATGCCAGCGTAAGCATCGCATTCAAAACAGTGTATGCTGTTGATGCGTTTGCATTTGTGTCTGTGTGGCTTTCCTCTCATCTTTTGCTATTAAGTCTCTAGACTTGAATATTCTTTTGAGTAACAGGACTGCATGAGAGAACTTAAGGAGCTTGGGATAGTCTGAGATACTGTCGCAGGCGACAAAATGGTTTTGAATCAGGGAATTTTATTTAATTTACTTGATTTAGTTTATTGTGAATTAAGATGACCAGTTAATTATTAATTCTGGTACTGAGAAATAAAAGTGAACAAATGAAGACTTTGGGAAATGGCCTTCNTTAAGGAGCTTGGGATAGTCTGAGATACTGTCGCAGGCGACAAAATGGTTTTGAATCAGGGAATTTTATTTAATTTACTTGATTTAGTTTATTGTGAATTAAGATGACCAGTTAATTATTAATTCTGGTACTGAGAAATAAAAGTGAACAAATAAAGACTTTGGGAAATGGCCTTCTACTCTCCTTCAAACGCCTCTCTTGCCTGCTTCCCTGCTTTGTGGCCTCCAGACCCCTCTCTGTACACTGTGCTCAGTCCCTTCAGTGAGGCAGTGGCAGCACAGGAGTTGGGGGTCAGGGCATGGTGGTTCCTTTCCTTTTGCTGCTCCTCGTTTCTTACCCACTGCTCCAGTGTGAGTTCCTCCACTAACCGCAATCCCTTTGGAGTCATACTTTCTCTAGCATCTGCTCTCTTAAATATGTTTTCTCAGAAGCACCACAGACTCCTCTGACTGGTTGAAGTTCTGGTGGGTGGTGGTTTGGTTTGTTGGTTGCGGAGCTAGATGGGAGTACCTTTGACTGGCACAGGGCAGTTCCTGACCTCCTTCTGCGCAGGTCACCCCGCAGCCCTTTGCTACCCCGAATCCTGCCTGTTATGCCCAGTGCGCGTGCTTAGCTATTTTTACCAAAATATTTATTTCTGTGATGTTCCTTGTGTGGCTTGTTTCGGGGTTTTTTCCCCTAAATTGATAATTAATTCGTATAATTAAATCATTGTGTTTGAGTGCATTTTCATAATCATAGACTGAAGGAGCATACAGTCCAAGACAGTAGTAATCTTGACACAAATATCCATTAGCCATTCAGAGCTGTAGAAACTTTTGTTTTCTTTCAGGAAACAAAACTGAAATGAACTAGTGACCTTTTAGAATATGACTTTGTGTTACTATATATGCTTTTTCACCTTGCTCTGATTTTTCCACCTAATCATTATAGCTTAATTGTTGATTTGTTCTCCTGTAAATGTTGTTCCTCTGTCAAGTGTAGGCATTGTGAGAGCACTCTGAGATAAAGAGGGATGGGACAAGAAGCAGTGTAAAGAAGTTGCCACAAGAAAACTTTGATTAGGTAGTAAGGAAAAAGAAATTGCAGTAAGGTTGATCATTTAAGGGAACAGATAGCCCAGAAAGGTTGTGAAATCTTCATCCTTGTAAATATTCAAAATGCAACTAGATGAGGCCTAGAGCAAAACCTGATCTAAGTTGGCCCTGCTTTGAGTAGACAGTTCAACCAGGTGCACTACAGTTGTTGCTTCCAACCCATGTTGTTCTGTGATTATAAGTCTTTGAACTTTCCAGTCCACTGTTTTTCTCATCTTAGAAAATCCTTTTGCCATTTAGTGAAACTCTTCAGGTGTTCTCTTTTTTATTTCTTCTTCAGGCTCTCCCCAGTGTAAGCACTATTGAGGAGACTGAAAATGTGTTAAGAAACTTTTCATTTTGTTGGTCATAATTTCTCCTAATCTGAGACAGAATGGACATCAAACTTTCCTTTAAGATGAGTTACTTTCCTGAAAAGCAAAAGCATAAATCACAGCTCTTCTTGTTTTCTCCTACAGCAATGGTATATAATTAAATGCAACACATTAAGATATGCAGAAACGTAAACATACACAAACATATGCATGCAGAAACGTGAGTGAATGCTGATTTGTCTGTGTTAGCATACAAGCTTCATTTGCTGCAGATATGCAGCTGTTCTGATGCTGCCATATCATGAATGCAAGTTAACGTAGATAAAGTGTCATAGTAGATCTTCTAAAAAGAAATGTTTCTTGATCTTCAACCTGACATTATTCAGGGGAGTTATACTACTAGAAGTACTTCTGACTCAGATTATTTCACGTTTGGCTGAATGATAAGTAGTCTCCTTAACTTAAGGTCTGTTTTAAAGGGAGCTTTAGCCAATGTTAGAAGACCAAACCAGTCAGAATCAAAGAAACTCCATTGTACGTTTTTTGTTTTTTTCTTCTGAGTTCCAAGAGGTGTGAATACAGCGAATCTGTATCTGTTGACATTATTTCAATCCTGTAAACCGGATTTGATTTTTGTCTTTTTCATTTCTTGTCTGAACATACTTGTTCAGCTGTGACAGCCAAAAGCCCCCAAAATGACAGCGTTCTTCCGATGCTAAAAAGTGATGGAAAATTTTGCAGAAATACTTAATGACTAGAATTATGTGCCAAGTGTCCGTGTCACAAGGCAGAGAGGATGTTCACTAAAAACGTTGCTTGTCTTAGTCTCTTACCATATTTCTGTTGTACTCTAGTCTTTCTGAGGTTACCACTATTCTCAAACATTGCCACATTTTCCATGAATTTAGTAATTAATTTCCTTTTTTTATGACAAAAAAACTGCAAATGTGTTAGAAATCAAAATCCTGTTTTGTTTCATAGTACCTAGTCAACTGCAGAACAGAAATTTACTCTGAAAAATTGAAGGATACTCCTCCTGGAAAGAGACATTTCCATGTGTTAGCCAAGCTTATTGTAAAAAATTGTTATTTTGTTATCTCCAAAACCAATGCAACTTGTTTGAACCTTGAGATCTGTATGTGGAGTTCATCAATAAACTGCAAAGAAATTTAGATGTGTCTGAACCTTGACCTCTGGCTTGAAGTTTTTCATATCTGCTCCATAATGTAATTCTAAGACTTTTATAAGAAAATGTTAATGTCTTGCAACACTACCTCTCAGTGGCATTTTCCTGATATGAACCTGATGAGAAGGCCCCTTGTAGGTTTTTGTTTGCCTCATGTGAAGTACTTTGGTAAAAAGAGTTCTTTTTCTTCAAAGGTGAATCTCCTTTCTGATCTGATTTGACATTGTTTACTTGTTTGTAAATTTTAGACTTGTCTGCTGTCACTTTTGCCTGTTATAAAGGGAGTTCTGTAGAAGACAAGTCTAGCAATGGCAGTGGCTAAACACTGTTCTTTTTAAATTTAAATACTTTATAGTGAAAATGCATAATGTGTGGTTGTGTTACTATTTAAATATTTTCTCAGAAGAATATAATTTGATAGTTTTAACCCATAATTGGTAGTATTTACATGCATTTATGAAGTTTTGCAAACTTTTTTGTAAGTTGTGTCACCGAAGTTGATCCGTCAGAAATCAGTTGGCAAAAGAGCAGCTTTCTTTATGATTTGGAAGCTGATGCTTTTGACAGCGTTGCTGTAAGCTTGAATTTTCTTTCAGGTTCCAATTTTCATTTTATTTACGAAGATTTCGAATTGTTTAACACCCTTATTACACAACAGGAAAAAATCTCAAATTTTTTTCTCTTCTTTCATCCACCTTAGAACACTTCTCTGAAGATGGTTAGGGTGTTGTTATCACTGTACAGTTAAGGATTCCCTTTGTCATTTTTACTAATAATTCTGTAGTATTTCAAACTTCAGTATAATTCCATAAAACTTCCTAGTCTGTAGAATACTGTGGGTTACAGCTGAAAGTGGGGGGAAGAAAGTGTCTTGGAAACTCGTTTGTTTACTTTCAGTAGTAGGTGATACGTTGTAGAAACATCACTTATTTTTTAGAAATATATATTCTCATAAAGAAAATGTACTTGCTATGTAGTTTTACCTGGCTGTGAAAATTGTCGTATTCTATGTGTCAGAACTAACTCGTAAAGTGGACTTTGCATGTGGAATTTGAAATCCTGTATAAGAAGAATTACTGACAAAAGAAAAATAAATGAGATAAAAAGTCTGTTTTATGTAACATATTTTGCTTGTAAGGTGCTGTTGGATGACTTTGTATCAGCAACAGTTTCACTGAAATCTGAGCTTCACAGATACTCTGAAATGCAGTTATGTTTTAATTTTTTTCGTCGTTATGGTCCCTGATTGTTACTTTCACAATTACACTGCTACTGTCTGCCTTCCCTGTGCACCTGAACAGGAGTAGCAACTGTCTTTTTGACTTGCTCCATTCCTTACGATAAGGTGGGAACTACTGCTAAGACTACTTTGAATCAATATCTCAACAAGAAGATAAAGTGAATTTAATGCTTGCTGTTTGTTTTATATTTAAAACTAGATGGCTCTAGATGGAAAATAGTTCCACAGATAACCCGTTTGTGTTGTTCGTAAGTTATGTAGTAGAGTGAAAAGTAATAAAAATATTTTACGTAAGTGTATGTGAGACAGAGTGATACGGTAGGCATAATCTAACTTTTATTTCCTGTAACTGGCATTGACTTCGAACTGGTGGTTTTAATTTCTGACACATTGATGAAAATGATGGGTGCTGACTTGTTGGTAATGCATTATGGAATTTTGCTCACTCAGTATTCAAGTGGAAATATATAATACAAAGTTTTTCCTTAATCCATTTTTTCCTTTGTGACTTGCAGACAGATGCCAGCAGTAAAGCTATATTCTCAAAAGTGATGGTTATAACAAGTAAGTCAGTTGAAGTATTTACACTGTCTAAAAGTTAAAGTTGACGTATATTGCTTTCTTGCTTTAAAAATAATTTGAGATTTTTTTGGGTCCATCTGTTGTGCACTAATTCAAAATCTAGATGATCTAGATGATGTTAGTGGCTGCTTTAGCATTTATTATAGAATATACATTAACTGATCTTAACTAATGTTCTAAACTATCTACTAACTTACTTATCTTTGAGATGTTGGTGTTGTAAGTGCTCTTGGGAGAATGCAAAACAAAAACCCCACCAATCCCAAGACAACACTTCTCGTTCCACCTAGTCTACCATGCCAATAGCGTTAAAACCAGTACGAAGAAGCAAAACTTGCTTTACAATTCTGAAATTTTTATTTTTATTTTTGTTTTTATTTTGTATTTTTAAAAAACACCAACTGTTCTGGCAAAAAAAAATACTACTTAAGATTATGTAAATCTTTGAAAAAATATGAAAAAAAAAAACAAACCTGGATCTTGGTACTTGGTTGACGATGTTCCAAATCTTTTTTTTTTTCTTTTTGTCTATAATGTAAAAGTTGATCAGTCTGTAATTTTTCTGATTCTTCTAGTTCTGGGTCACATTTTCAAAAAAATAAATCAATACAGCAAAACAAGCACTTAGTAGAACTTGTGTTGAACTAACTATCCTGTAGTCCCATACCATTTTCTGTTCCAACTTTGCATAACACCTACTGTACCAAAAACATGAAACATTACTTAAATAGTAAACTAATACTTCACCAATAAATTGTCTTGCTATAAAATAAAATGTAAATACAAAATTAATATGTAGTTTAAGAAATGCATTTTAAAAGCTTTTTTTAAAAAAAGTTGTAAAGCTTACGTTTACTGAAGAAGTAATTTGGCAAAAATACTGTTTTGATGGTTTTTACACTTGTCGTATCAGGTGACCTGTATACGGAGTATATTTTTCTGTGGAGTATAGGCTTTGCATTCTGAGGTCAACTTCAGCTGCTAATATTAAGAACAACTAGACTTACTGAAAAATGAGTGCGAAGGGCGAGGAAAGCAAATAGCCAGAGGAGGTCTCTGGGTACACAGATTTTTAGAAACTGGTTTCTTCATAGATATGTCTGCACATATTAAGGTGTTTTGTGATGTTTTGGGTTAACAAAATATACAGACTTCTATAATAATAATAATACTGATACTTATTAAAATAAATAGTGATTTCTTTTGCTTATTTAAAGGAAACCTTCCTGATCCAGGGAAAGCTCAAGATTTCATGAAAAAATTCACGCAAGTTCTAGAAGATGATGAAAAAATAAGAAGTCAGTTAGAAATGCTTGTTAGCCCAACATGTTCTTGTAAACAGGCTGAAGGATGTGTGGTAAGAATTGCTCTTAATAGACGTGAATATTTTTGGAACTGAATTAATTATAAATTTAATTGACACTTATATTGCAGAGGGAAATAACAAAGAAGTTGGGCAATCCAAAACAACCAACAAATCCTTTCCTGGAAATGATAAAATTTCTTCTTGAGAGAATTGCTCCTGTGCACATTGATACGGAATCCATCAGGTATTTTGGTGTGTGTGTTGTTGGCCATAGATTACAGGGTTTGAAATCAGGGTTTCTTATTTCGCCTTTAAGCACAAGCAGTAGTGGATTGTGTGAGTGCAGTTTAAGGCCTGGTGACCTGCAGTATTTTCTTCTGTTTCCCATTTTTGTGTCCTCGTTCAGAATGTAGCCTCCGACAGTNCTGAATTAATTATAAATTTAATTGACACTTATATTGCAGAGGGAAATAACAAAGAAGTTGGGCAATCCAAAACAACCAACAAATCCTTTCCTGGAAATGATAAAATTTCTTCTTGAGAGAATTGCTCCTGTGCACATTGATACGGAATCCATCAGGTATTTTGGTGTGTGTGTTGTTGGCCATAGATTACAGGGTTTGAAATCAGGGTTTCTTATTTCGCCTTTAAGCACAAGCAGTAGTGGATTGTGTGAGTGCAGTTTAAGGCCTGGTGACCTGCAGTATTTTCTTCTGTTTCCCATTTTTGTGTCCTCGTTCAGAATGTAGCCTCTGACAGTGCAGCCAGGACAACTTGTCAGTGAAAATGGATCTGTTGCTGATGGGCGAAGTTCGGTTTGTGACAGACTGGCTTATTTAACAAGAAATCTCTGAACATGGCTGTTCATTGGAGCTTTCCGTCTAGAATATTAGCTCCTAGTGACATAAATAGTAATTTAACTGAGGAAGTAAAAATTGTGGTGATGAGGCATCAAGACTTTTAAGGAAGAGTAAGCCAGTGAAGTTATGGGGGGAAGGGGGCCAAGTAATTGCCGAAATGATTATTTAACAGCTGTATTTGAGATATGCCGTACCTTATTAGGGACAACTAGTTCTAAATACTGGTAAATTCTTACCTGCGAATTCCAACTATAGCAGTTGACTTTTGAGTACTTGAGCTTTTCAGTTTCTGCCTGTCATGTATGCAATGTAATGGAGACATTGAGATTTCACTTAAAAATCTGTTTCTGATCTTGGATTAAATACAAAGTGTAGCTGGAGTTTTACTTTAAATTCGAAAAGACTTTTTTTACATTCACAGAAGCAATATAAAATGTATATTTAAAGTAATATTAATATGTGGCACTAAGTTATGATATTTATGTCACAATCTATGTACTGACTGACTGCCATACAGTATACAAGCAAAAAAAAAAGTAGTGAAAAACACGTACTTTCAGTTTTGTCACTGAATTGGTCTTCTACCATATTCATAAAATTTCGCTAAACTTCTGTTTCATTTTTGAGACTTGCAGTGTTTGGTTTTTTAATTCATGGTAATTTTTGTCTAATTAGGGGCAGAAATAAAAAAATTAGAAGTCTGGGAGGTCTGAATAGGAGGTCTCCCCCTTGATTTGCCACCACTTGTTTTTTGAGTGTTTTTGGTGGTTTTTCTTTTTGTGTTGGTTTGGGATTTTTTTTTTTTTGCTGTAAATACAATTTACAGCATGTATTGAAGGAGTATTGTGGATACTGTTCAGTTCTTGATAGGGAAGCTGCCTACACCACTTGCTAATAGGATGATTTGTAAGAAAAAAACCAAGCATTATCGTCAAGGTGAAATATGCAGGAGATAGGTCTTTTAAATTTTTCATCAACTCTTAGCGCAGCTGTTTGATGTTTATTTTTTTTCTTTGTTATAGACTAAACATTGTAAACAGTTTCCATCAATTATTAAGAATCCATGGCAGCTACTAAGCTCACCATAATTCTTACCTGAATTTGTTGCTGGTAATACTCAAGTTGTTCTCTTATTTTTGTCATCTTTCCAGAATAATTTGTATATGGTTCTTAAGTAATGATGGATAAACATTTTTGCACTTTATGCTTTGTAAGCTTTGATTTAGGTAGGAGATGAGTAGTTGATTTATATTTGTTTTGTAACAAGCTCAAGTTTTATGTTTTAAGTAAGTTCCTTTATTAAAATTCTATCTTAAAGTTATGGAAATGGTAATACGTGGTGGAATTGCAGTAAATACAAGGCCATGTTTTGTGTTCCTCTTCAGTGCCCTTATCAAGCAAGTAAACAAGTCTATAGATGGAACGGCTGATGATGAAGATGAGGGTGTACCTACTGACCAGGCAATCAGAGCAGGTCTTGAATTGCTTAAGGCAAGTATAGTCCTGGAGATCAGTGAGCATGTGAGACTTCCTGAAGCAACTTTCTAAAGTAAATTTTTAAATAGCACTCAATATCTTTAGTCATAAGCTCGTGGTGGCTATCTGGACCAATACTGGTTTGGTTTTTGTTCTCTATGCTTGTCTTGTGGCATGTAAGTAAGGTTATCTTATAAATAATTTAAAGGTTTTTTGGAAGTCAACAGTAGTTGTGTGTGTGACATCAGCAGCTGAGTTTTGATTATTAGAGTGCGAGTTCACTGAATATAGTTATACTACTTTTGGAACTGTACTTGTATACCAGCACAATACTGTGGTTCCCCTGAGTTCCTCATAAATTAGCATCTCCTCTATTTCAACTACATGTAATCTTCGAGACTCAGTTAACATAGCAAACCCCATCAAGATGCATTTCTGGGGACATTGTACAAAATTTCTTACTCTGTCCTCCCTTGTTTCTAGGAGGAAAAGGGCTGATCACTGTTATTTACAAATACTGTTAAAAGCATGAAACTTTTAAACTGCGACTACATGGGGCTTTTTGTTTTGCTTAGCCTAAAGTCTTTCAGACAGACTAAAAGCACTACGTAGTGTCAGCTTTGCCTGTACTTGCACAGAAAGATGCTTGTGCCATAGTATAACCTCAGTTATATGATAATGTGGGACTAGTCCAGCTGTGAGTTGGCTTCAGAGGCCTCAAAATCTAAAGGACTCCCATACTGACTTTTTCAGAATATCTTGAATCTACTAGGCCCTTAGTTGATCTATCTGAGAGCATGCGCACATTTAGGTAAAAGTGCAGAAAGCCAGTAGCACAAAAATGAATCTGAGTCACAATGAATATATTTGAAAGAAGGCTCCCAGGTCACTACTTAGTCACATGAACTGGCATGACACATTTAAGGAAGAGGGGTAAGAATGTCTTAAAGAACAATTGATCTGTACATTGTGAGAAGAATCCATAAAGGACTCCATAGGAGTCCAGAAAAGGGAATGCCATACAATGAACTGGGTGAGAAAGCAGCTTGGTGAAAATAGAAAACTGTGTGTGAAGAAGTCCCTGGATTTTGAGGGTTCTTTGCCGTAGGTTAGAATATTACATGGAAAGAGGCTATTAATCAGTAGGCACTTGAAGAGAAGGCACACTTTCAGGGAGGATCAAATGAGGATTTTTTTTAAAAAAATTTTTTTTAACATGGGAGGACTGTCATACTTGAAAACAGAGTTCAAAAATGTGAAGGAGAGGTACAGGGTCTGGTAAGCTGCTATGGAAAGCTTGAGGGACTAGAGGCCCTATTGGGTACGTCTATATTACTATTTTAGAGATAGGAACTTCAGAGCCCAACCAGTTGTTCCGCTTAGCAAACAAGCATGAAGTCTGGGAGCAAACAAGCTGGATTCCTTTTGGAGACACGTAATTATGAGATGTGCTTCACAAGCATGTGTTGTGTTGCAGTGGCTAAAGTGGGTTCAGTCAGTCTAGAAATGCTCTGAAGTAAAACCCCTGAAATGTGAATATTGCTTCCTTAGCATTAGTTGCGTTTCTCTTAAGACCTGCTTCTGCAGTAACCCAGTACTTGCTGATGTAGATGTAGCCACTGAGAAGTACATATTCACAATAATAGGAGAAGAAACTGAGACTGGAGAAATAAGTTAAAACCGGTAAAGTAATGCATAAAGACGGACAAGTTTAGGAGGTACTAAAAACAGTCAGAAAAAGAGATATGTGGATCACGTTACAAAACCAGGCAGAGTATTATAAATATTCCAGTATGGCAGTGGAAAATGACTCTTGATGAAATGTCCTATATAAGTGGACCTTTAAAAAATATTCACATGACTTTCATCTTATTTTGGCAGGTACTTTCATTTACGCATCCTATCTCATTTCATTCAGCTGAAACTTTTGAATCTCTCCTGGCTTGCTTGAAAATGGATGATGAAAAAGTGGCAGAAGCTGCATTACAAATTTTCAAAAATACAGGAAGTAAAATTGAAGAAGACTTTCCTCATATACGGTCGTAAGTTTTATATCTTACTCTGTTTGAATAGTGTTCTTCACTAATGGGATTTTGGAAGTTCTCATTCTTCCTTTTGCACGCTATAGCATTATCCTGTATTCTTTCGGAAGAAAGTATTACTTCAGGTAAAACAGGCGAGGGATTTAAATGACTTCAAAATGCAGTGTTTTTTGAAGAATGAAAGTGAAATGAATATATCAAAGTAGTGACAGCTGACATGTCACTGATAGTACTATAATTCTATCATTGCCCTTGTGAATTACTTAACATTTATTCCTAAATTAAATATACAGTAATGTAAAAACATTCTTTGCAAATTTAATGGGGATGCGTAGACAAGGATATTTCCAAAAGAGCGCTTAGTAACTTGTATAGGTAAGATGTTTGTTCTACCACATGATACTTTTAGCAACAAAAACCAGGTATGATTTTTACTTGCAAACTATGTAAATAACCAGTTTTTTTTCTTTCTTTGAAGAAATTACCAAAAGCAGGACAATTAGCACTTTTGCAGAGGTCTTGTGTTCTATATGTGTATACCTGTACTTTTTTGTTATTTTGATGTTTTGGAAGATTTTCAATTTGTGAAAATGTACTTACTTCTCTTCTTTTTAAGTGCTTTGCTTCCAGTATTGCATCATAAAGCTAAAAAGGGACCCCCTCGCCAAGCCAAGTATGCTATTCACTGCATCCATGCAATATTTTCCAGCAAGGAAACACAGTTTGCACAGATATTTGAGGTAAAATAGAATTTTTAAAGTTGATTTTTATTTATCTTTTATATTGCTGTATAAATTGCCACTACATATGCAAGTTGTATCAAATTTAGAAAATATATTCTTCCCCTTTCCCTTTGTTCTCATACAGCTTGGCCTGAAAAATAGTACCAGAGGATGTTTTTGTATCCCATGATCCATAATGTTTAGGGTTATGTATTTTCACAGGTCACAGAGTAAAACGAAGTGTTAGGCTGTCTGCTAGAACCATAAACTATTTATGGAAAGAGGAACCATCCACCACTCTTCACCCATGTTGGGACTGGCCTGAAGTATTTAAGTGGATACAGAAATAATGGAAAACTGAATTATGGTAGAGACTATTTAAATAGACTTAATAGTTATAATTGCAAATGTATTTTTTAATTAGTGCCCATCAGCCTTTTATGTTGAAGACTGAATCATTACCGAAAATTGCCATCTTGAGATGTAGTATGCCCACTTCTTCAACAAGAAAATAGCTTTTTAATTCACTGCTTCCTAAATGGTCCTGCTAGAGCTGCCATGTTTTGAACTACCCAGACGTGATAAACATGTTGTGTGTCGTCTTGATGTTTCTTTTGACTTGTAGGACACTTGCAGCGTTGGTGAATCTGTCTTCAAATCAAAATAGTTAATTGTTCTTTTAAAATTTTATTTCTGAAATAGAAAAAGATATGGACTGCTTGGTACAGAGCTTTCACCCTCATCCCCCAATAAGACACCGATTATATCAGTAATACCTGAATTTGTTGCTTTTATTCTAGCCACTGCATAAAAGTCTGGATCCAAGCAATTTTGAACATCTCATTACGCCGTTGGTTACTATTGGCCATATAGCCATGCTAGCGCCTGATCAATTTGCTGCCCCTTTGAAATCTTTGGTTGCCACTTTTATTGTTAAAGATCTGCTAATGAATGATAGGGTAAGTATTTTTAAAACATTTATATTAAGATTCTGTTTCTTCTGTAGTATGACAGGAAGTACTTGCGAAAATTTTTGACGTGTTGGTTCGCTTTTTGTATGTGGTTGTCTTCAGATTTCCACATATACTCTTTGACTCAGTTGAAAACACACGATACGGGAAAGGGGATAGTACTAATTTGGTAGTCCTTACAAAAGTGATAAGCTGTATGGCACAGCATTTAATCACTCGTGACTTGCCTTTTGTTAAAAATGGGAAAATTATTATTGACTTCACTGGCTAAATCCTCTTGTCTTCAGCAAGCAAGTTGTGATTTTTTTTTTTAGGAAATATAATGCATTTGGAACTAAAATACACTGTTTAAATGGAAGACATAATTTTCATTTTTCTAACACTTCTGTATTGATAGTGATTATAATGCGGAAAAAACCCCCCAAACTTGTGCATTCTCAGTCACTGTTTATGGAAAGATTTAGTGTTTAAAACTGTGCACTTGGGGTTCCAATCTACTGCATATGGAAACTGGAAAATTATTTTCAAAGCAATGGCTGTTACGTTCTAAAGCAATAGTTTTCAGGTAACAACAACAACAACAAAACCCCCTTTGCTACTGTTAAATTTGCTCATTCTTGAATAGTGAGTAAGAACAGTATCTCGCTTCTGAAGTGGTTATTTCTATAAAATACAGAAGGCGTAAAGCTGAGCAGTGAGTGCTGCTGTGGTGGTTTCAGAAACCAGCAGGAAAGAGGTTACAGCAGGTTTCACTGGAAAGTAACAGTAGTGTAACAAAATGTAACATTTGGTTCAGCTTCCAGGAAAAAAGACCACAAAGCTTTGGGTCCCAGATGAAGAAGTGTCTCCTGAAACACTTGTTAAAGTAAGTAGCACTTACTATTTTTTCCCATGATAATAAAGAACGTTAACTATCTGGATTCCTAAAGTTGTCAGCTGCTTTTCTCTATTTCCTTGTCACCTTTCTGAAAGTAAAAAAGAAGTAACTATTTTTAAATTGAGGATCGTGTTGGAATACACATTTTTGGATTGCCAGAAGAAAATAATTTGCTTTTGGGAGCATCTACTTTTTTTACTTTTGTAAATAAATTTACAGATATTCTGTATTGAATTTTTATTATAGCTTATTATATGCTTAGACCTGGTGTGCAACACTTAAGTATTCCAGATATTACCACAGTTAAAGTAATTTTTTCCCCCTCGTGGTCAACATAGGAGTTAAATACCATAGAGACGTTGTTTGAAGTCTCCCCTCTGTCTTTAGAATTTTTAGGACATTCCAAAAACTTCCAGTGCTTTTCTGGAATAAAGAAAAAATTGTTCTTGGATTTGTCAGTTTCCTCAAATGAATAAATGTGTTACATCAGTTTTCTCTGAGTACAATGTGTATTAGAGAAAAACCTAGAGTTTTTTTTTTATCTCTCTTAAAAATGGTGAGGGTTTGGGTGGTTTTTTTTATTATTTTACCTAAAAATGTAATCACAAGCTTGTTCTTTTGGAGTAAGTTTACTATTACGATTTCTGAGCTTGGTAATAGATATTCTCACTCAATCAGAAATAGACTTATACTGTGGAAAATACGTCCTGTGACTGTATTTGTTTTTAAATGCCCTTCAGAACAGGGATAAATTATGCTTTCGCATTTTCTTTCAGAATTAGGAAGATGCATGTACTTTGCAGCATGCTGTTTCTAAGTTCATTATAGCAGTCATTTAATTTCCAATGCCTTTTGACTAAAGTTACTCTCATAGTTTTAAAGTTCCTTGCCTTCTGTCTTGAAGTTATTAAACACTTTGTAGCGTACCTCCTTCTCTGCTGGTTTAGTAAGTACTTTGGTTTCCAGCTCAGTACAGAACTTGGTACTGGAAATGCTCAGTTGTGTTTGGAATTGATTTGTTAGCTTTTTATTTGTTTGACAGCAGTAAGGATAATTTTTGTATTTGTGCAATTCCATAATTACACAATATACTCCAAAAACTGTTGAAAGAATGTATGTTTTAATTTCATGAACTTGTGAAATAGACACGATTTTACTTCAGTGATTATACATGTAACTTGAAGTAGTAAATATTAAATGTTTTTCTTAATTTTTAAAAATTATTTGTGAAGCTATATCTCTCTGAAATGCGCTTTTATGTTGATAAAACTTTGCACAATTGCCTTTTTGGAAGGAAATTGGCTTATAGAAAATCTTAAGGCAATTTGAGGTTGAAGCCAAGCCTGAAAACTGTAAGAAGCATTTATTGGCAAGTGAAAACAGGTTATTGTGAAAATTGATTTGCAAATTTAGTTAGCATTTATTACCACTGAGAAGCCTATTTTTAATGAACACTGCAGGCCACACCATTAGTTTATAAACGATTTCTCTATGACAGTGTATTTTTCTTCACTCTGGCTTTAAAAGCCTCTTTCTTCCTTTGTAACATAACTATATATCTAATGGGGATCTTAAAACTAGCAAGTTTAAGTATGAAAGGGGGAAGGACTGACGAAGTCAAAATTTTAGTATCATCTAGCCTAGCAGATGTAGACTGATATAGGCTCGCCTTTGTCTTGAATACTAAAACTTAAATGAAATTATGTCTGTGGAGAAATGTTTCAGTGCAGTATTAAATATGAATTGGATTAATTATTGGATGACATGGACTTGAATTCCTACACCTGGCACTTGAGTGTCTGCTCTAAAGCAGTAATCTCTTCTGACAGTGACCAGTACTGAATACTTCTGTGCAGCATGCAGTGGATTGAGGCTTACGTAGTAGCAGTGATATTTCTTTGTTTCCTTCTACGTACATGCAATGTAACGTTTCTTGTTCTATTTCTCTAACTGTGCTTTAAGTGGGCATTGTTTCATTTTTCACTGCTGCACAAACCTGCAGCATTTGTTGCTCTGAAAACTCAAGTAGTAGGAATCTGAGCTAGCTGTTGTCGTAATGTTGATGTAGTAGGAAGACAGGATTTCTAGAATTACTGTATGTGATGGGAGCCCATTATACTTATAGAGCGGAGGCATGATGATGACCCCTAGGTCAAGGAAAAGAGTTATAACTACCTGTGCGTTATTTTTAATTGTCAATTTTAATTATAAAAATTAATACCTATTCACTACTGACAGTGTATGTGAAGCTAGCAGTTAATTGCAGTTTTCTCATATGACACATCAGAGATCTGTCACGTTATGTTTCCCTATCTCAGAAAGAAATTATAATGTCCTGTCACTTTTACTTGCATTTCAAATACACGTAGTTCACATTGTGCTGCTTAGTCGAGTACGAAGCAGTCATTTGTGGCCTCTGATACGGTTCTGACCCATGTTGGATTTTGTCTTCCTTGATGTTTCATGTTGTGTATAATAAACTTTAATCTCAGAGGAGAATTCTAGATTCATGGCATACAAATTGAAAGAAGAGGTTCAGACTGGCTATAAAGAAAAAAACTGAGAACAGTCATCAATGGAGCAGGTTGCAAGAGGTTGCAGGTTGCCAGGAGAGCCTGTGCAATCTCCATTCTTGGAGACTTTCAGCACTGTGATGTATAAAACTGAGACCAACGTGGTGTGACTTCATAGCCGACCTTCCTTTGAGCAGGAGATTGGACTGGACAGTCCAACTGGAATTATTTTTTGATAGTTATCCTATTTGGCTGCAAAGAAAAAAACCCCTAAAACATGAGGGCAGTGTGAACTCATGTCATGTTTATTTAAATCTCCAGGTAGCCAGAAGCAGTGACTGGGGGAATTCTCATGCCCCATGCTGATTTCATGGGAGTGCTTAATTCTGAAGCATTGCTGGAATGTCAACACAACATCATTAACACTAGCAAAGAAACAGGGAACATAGTGGAGTCAGAGGAAAATTCTGAAGGAGCTGGGATTAGGACTTAGAAGGAAGACTAGAGTAGGTTTGGACAGTAAAATTGGGGTAAGTGAGGGGGAAGAGAGAAGCAAAGGTTAAAATTGAAATTGCTCAGGAGCTCACTACAGATGCTGGGGCACCAGATGGCGTGTGGCTGTTNCTTAGAAGGAAGACTAGAGTAGGTTTGGACAGTAAAATTGGGGTAAGTGAGGGGGAAGAGAGAAGCAAAGGTTAAAATTGAAATTGCTCAGGAGCTCACTACAGATGCTGGGGCACCAGATGGCGTGTGCCTGTTACCTGCTCGAATACTTCATTTACTTGAAGACAAAATAGAGCTAGGATGTCTCTGTCCTCCCAGCAAATGGGAGGCACTGTTACTGGTGCAGTACAGGTACTGGTTATGACATGAAGAAACTTAGTTGGTAAGCTGTCAAAAGATCTGCTGCTATTATTATTATAATATTATGAAAATCTTTGGTGGATACTTACAGCTGTTTCAGTGGAAGACCCTTTGAAAGCTAGGCAAGACAATTTCATTTCTGTTCCACAAACTCAGTTTGCATTTTGAGTTCTTGAGTGAGAGACATCCTGCCTCTTGCTGGTGTTACCCAACAGAATTACAATTCTGGAGGTGGAGTAAATGGGCTATTGTGCTACAAAATGAACTTGTGTATAGATGACAGTCCTAGAACTTAGATCTGAAAGGACATTGTGATCAGTTTATTACATGGAATAGATCAACTGTATGATGAACTTCACTTGGTGATATTGCTAATGTTTATATAAAATTTATTGGAACTGCCTTTTACATTAAGGAGAAAATTTGAAGTTACCATGTGCAAAAAGTGCTAGCTTTCTTTATACCCTATTTTAGTTTTCTAAAGCTTTTGTGTTTTGAACTTCAGGGTTTGGTGTTTTTGTTTGGTTTTGGGTTTGTTTTTTTCCCCCCCAGTGATGTCTACGTGATTCAGATGAGCGTTTTCATTTTGCTGGAGGAGGATACTTCTCTTTCTGTTTTCTTTATTGTCTCTGCTCTCATATAGAAGGAAAATGAAAGGACAAAGGGATTCACATACTAAAACAAACTTAATCTCCAAACTTATGCTTTATTTTCACAAAGGAAATGTGTGGAATTATTCAGTGTTTCATGATAGTTGCTGGATTCTACATACTTTTAGAAGCTTGCCTCAAAACACTTGATGTTTCCATTGGCAATAGATATGTTATCCTAAGTAACAGGCTTTGAGGCTTTTCTTTAAATAGACATGAAAGAAACACTCTTTCTTAAGTTAAGTTGTCTTGCAAGAGGTTGATACTCTTAACACTCAAAATCTCTATGAAGTGTTTTTTAATTTACATGTCTCTAAATTTATTTAAACTCAAATATTATGTATATAAATAAAGCATATATAGGTATTGTTTAAGCACAGGAATTACAGGAATATAGGCAGATCAAAATTCGTTCTGCTTTTTGATCCAGTAACATTTCTTAATAAGTATAAATTGTTTTGCCTATTCTGCAGTATTTAATAGATGTGAGGTCAATTAAGATAATGTTTTCACAGGGCAAAATATGTGATTGCTTAGTAGAAGCAACAGTTCAAAACTTAACTGAATGTTATATGACTTTTATTTGCTGTAATAAATGCTTGAGACTTTCAGTGAAAAGTTCATGTCTGGTCAGAGTACATCTAGTTATCCTTCACTGTTTAAATGTTTTGCAGCCTTGACAGGCTTATGTTTGTAGCAGCAAAAAGCACTTGGGAAAATACTATGTGATTAAATTAAGATAAAGATTATTTAAAAATGAGGCTCGTGGTGTGACTTGACTTCTGCATGTCAATTTTTTTTCCAGATTCAGGCCATCAAGATGATGGTTCGATGGTTGCTGGGGATGAAGAACAACCACAGCAAGTCAGGAACTTCTACTCTGAGGTTGCTAACAACAATATTACACAGTGATGGAGATTTAACAGAGCAGGGGAAAATTAGGTATGTAACAGGTGGTAACATTTTGATGTTTGTGATGATGCAGCAGGGAGAGTTTTAGTCAAAGTAGTACTTAAGCTATGCTCTTAGACTGCTTAACAATTTATATGTTGTATTTTGTAAGAACTAACAGTAAGCTTGACTGGATTCCTTCATACATTTGCTGAATCTCAGATTTTTTTAACACTGTAGATACTGCTGTATTTTAACGGCTTTATCTTCTTTGTTTTATCTTTCTTCAAAGAGCCATTACGCATATTGCAAGAATAAACTGTAATTTCCTCTTTTGCATTGAAAATTGTTTTAATTTTTTTATGCAGCTTGCTCTTCCTGGTGTACCAATGGTGTGTGCCAAAGGCTGATAGGCAGGCTTTCTAATAAAAAATACTAACATTTTGCACTTAACCAGGTGGGAATAGCTAGTACATAAGACACTCTGCATGAAGGCAGACTTCAGCCTCTTGAGTCCTCTAAAGTGAAAGGAAGAGGGAAATGTGTAAAGAGGATTAAGTCTTAATAAATGATTTACCTTTTAGGTGATTGTTAGACAATTTATTTGTTGTTCTGGGTATCTTCTTAATCCTCTGCAGTAGGGGAAGTGACAAGTTGTCAGCTACTGCTGCTTGCCAAACATTGAAAATTTCCGTGTACAAAAGCTATTAAAGGCGTAGATGGATTGTGCCAGTAAGAGTAAAAAGGTTTTAATTTTGGGGTATATTTTAATGTTATACACTGATAAAGCAGACAGAACCTATGTTGCGTGTGCAGAATTGAAAACCTGAAAATTGTTGTGTGGTATCTTTGTAGCAACTGTGTAGTCTTTGTTAAAGTTTCTCGTAAATAATTGTTTCATGGTCATATTACGGAATTTAAAACTATTCATGGCAGATACTAGGGAGGTAAGTGGCAGTAATCTAGCTTTTCAGCATAACTGCTCAGAGTATGTTGTTCGCTTATCTGGTAGTTTGTGAACAGATCAGTTCTGTAGATCCTGTGTGTTTTCATGCTTGGAGTGATGATTCCTTACTGTGCATGTGTTAGAAATGTATTTTTACCACTCTTTTTGTACTAAAAATGTAAAGACTAATAGAAATTATATATAATGATGTAGTAAGTTCTCCATTATTAAAGTTAGAGGAGGGCTGGGGATGCTTTTAAGGGCAGGAGAAATCTGCAATGACATGTGAAGTTGCTCTGTGTTAAAGGTAACCCTTCAGCCCCAGAGCCTGGAGCTCTGCCTGGGGATGACTGAAGAGCTAACTGAGAGCTTATGGGCTAGGATTAATGAGCAGACCGGTACGGGTGACGCTGTAGTGGGTGTCTGATGTAGGCCTCTTTACCAGGAAGAGGAAGTGAGTGAGGCCTTTTGTAAACAGCTAGAAACAATTTCATGTCCGCAGGCCTTAGTCCTCATTGGGGACTTCCAACACTCTGATGCCTGCTGGAGGAGCAACANATGCAACACCTCTCCTCTGAAGAAAGGCTGAGAGAGTTGGGCTTGTTCAGCCTGGAGAAGAAAAGGCTCTGGAGACACTTTATTGTGGCGTTTCAATATCTAAAAGGGGCCTATAAGAAAGATGGGCACAGACAGNTGGAGTGATGATTCCTTACTGTGCATGTGTTAGAAATGTATTTTTACCACTCTTTTTGTACTAAAAATGTAAAGACTAATAGAAATTATATATAATGATGTAGTAAGTTCTCCATTATTAAAGTTAGAGGAGGGCTGGGGATGCTTTTAAGGGCAGGAGAAATCTGCAATGACATGTGAAGTTGCTCTGTGTTAAAGGTAACCCTTCAGCCCCAGAGCCTGGAGCTCTGCCTGGGGATGACTGAAGAGCTAACTGAGAGCTTATGGGCTAGGATTAATGAGCAGACCGGTACGGGTGACGCTGTAGTGGGTGTCTGATGTAGGCCTCTTTACCAGGAAGAGGAAGTGAGTGAGGCCTTTTGTAAACAGCTAGAAACAATTTCATGTCCGCAGGCCTTAGTCCTCATTGGGGACTTCGAACACTCTGATGCCTGCTGGAGGAGCAACACGGCAGTGCATAAACAACCCAGGTGCTTCCTGGAGAGCAACAGTAACAACTTCTCCTGACACAAGTGATAGAGGAGCCAATGAGGAGAGGTGCTCTGGTGCACCTCATACTCGCCAACAAGGATGGACTTGTTGAGGATTTGGAGGTTGAAGGCAGCTTTGGCTGTAATGCCCATAAGATGGCGGAGTTCAGAATCCTGAGGACAGCAAGGAGGGCAAAAATGAAGATCACAGTGCTGGACTTCAGGAGAACAGACTTTGACCTCTTCAAGGATCTGCTTAGTAGAGTACCATTGGATAAGTCCCTGAAGGGGGGAGAGGGGCTAAGAAAGCTAGTTAGTTAGAATCCAAGGATCATCTCCTCCAAGCCGAAGGTCAGGCATATATTTCAGCAGACTTGTATGGATGAGCAAAGACCTCCTGGCAAACACAAAAGGAGGGAATGAGAACAGCCCTGCGGAGAAGGACTTGGAGGTACTGGTGGGTGAAAAACCGGGCGTGAGCCGACAAGGCACACTTGCAGCCCAGAAAGCCAACTGTATCCTGGGCTGCATTGAAAGAAGCATGGCCAGCAGGTCGAGGGGGGTGATTCTCCTCCTCTATTCCACTCTCTTGAGACCCCACCTGGAGTACTGCATCCAGCTCTGAGGTCCTCAGCGCAGGAAGCAGATGGACCTGTTAGAGCAGGTCCGGAGGAGAGCCATGAAAATGGTCAGAGGGATGCAACACCTCTCCTCTGAAGAAAGGCTGAGAGAGTTGGGCTTGTTCAGCCTGGAGAAGAAAAGGCTCTGGAGACACTTTATTGTGGCGTTTCAATATCTAAAAGGGGCCTATAAGAAAGATGGGCACAGACAGTTTAGTAGGGCTTGTTGCAATAGGACAAGGGGTAATGGTTTTAAACTAAAAGAGAATAGATTTAGATTAGATATCAGGAAGAAATTTTTTACAATGAGGGTAGTGAGACACTGGAACAGATTGCCCAGAGAGGTGGTAGGTGCCCCATCCCTGGAAACATTAAAAGTCAGGCTACACAGGCTCTGAGCAACCTGATGTACGTGAAGATGTCCCTGCTTATTACAGGAGGGTTGGACTAGATGACCTTTAAAGTTCCCTTCCAACCCAACCTATTCTGTGATCACATGAGGTACACAAAAAGTGGAAGTAGGGACAGGTAACCTGCCAGGAATACAGAGAACACTGTCTGAGACACAGTTAGGAAAGCCAAAGCCCAGCTGGGTTGTAATTAGTAAGGGATGACAAAGCAACCAGAAGAGCTTCTTTAAGTAAATGAGTGACTAAAAGAAGACCAGGGAAAATGTGCACCTGCTGCTGAACAAGGCAGTAGCCCTGGTAACACAGGACATGAAAAAGGTTAAAGTACTGAATACCTTCTTCATGTAAGCCTTTACTAGCAAGATTTGCCTTCAGGAATCCCAGGCCCTGGAGACCAGGGGGAAGTCTGGAGTAAGGAAGACATACACTTGGGGGAAGAAGATCAGATTAGAGAATACTTATGCAGACTGGACATGCATAAGTCCATACTCCTTGATGGGATGCGCCCATGAGTGTTGAAGGAGCTGGCAAATGTCATCGTGAGGCCACTCTTGATCCTCTTTGAATGAGTGTGGTGATTGGTAGAGGTGCCTGAAGACTGGAGGAAAGGAAATGTCTCTCCCGTCTTCCGAAAGGATCAGAAGTAGGACACAGAGAACTCAGTACAGGCCAGTTGGCCTGACCTTGATCCCTTAGAAGGTGATGGAACACCTGGGCTCCCAGTCCAATAAGCCCACCACAGGGCCATGAAGATGCTTTAAGGGAGGGGAGCATCTGACTGATGAGGAAAGGCTAAGAGAGCTAGGACTGTTCAGCCTAGGGAAGAAAAGGCTCGGTGGGGATCTCATCAATGTGTATATTTATGAATATAATGTATTATATATTATATATATAGTATATAGAATTATGAATATAAAATACTGAACAGAGTGTGTAAAGGTGATGGAGTCACACTCTTCTTGGTGGTGTGCAGTGACAGAACCAGGGGTAGCGGGCACAAACTGAAATACAAGAGTTTCTGTCTGAACACCAGGAAACAGTTTTTTGCTGTGAGGGTGACTGAGCGCTGACATGGGTTGTCCAGAGAGGTGGTGGAGTCTCCATCCTTGGAAATATTAAAAAGCCACCTGTACACTGTCCTGGGCAGCCTGCTCTAGGTGACCCTGCATGAACAGAGGGGTTGGGCTAGAAGACCCCCAGAGGTCCCTACCAACGGTAACTATTCTATGATTCTCAGTTTTGCATTTTGGGAAAGCTTTAAGCTGCAAGGAGGGCAGGTCTCCTTTTCTCTGTTTGTGTGAGCTATACAACCTATGTTAACAAGTACTCTCAAAACCACAAGCAGAGGACATGATGTTTCAGGTGCATTAGATCTTGCCGGTATCTTGCTGACCATGACCTTTATTCTTCAACCTTTGAGAACACAATGAGGATATCTTACTGAGTCCCTACTGTCCAAATTGGACACTGCTTCTCCTGAAGTAGAGTAGGCTTTGGAAAGAGTGAAATTGTCTTTTCGGTACAGAACATAATCTTTTAAATGGTACTTGATCTGATGTCGTTCTGTGTAGAGTCAATTTTTGTGTTTGTGGCTTGTGTTTATCTTTTAAATAATATGTAATTTGCTAAAGACAATTGAATTAACTAAAAGCGGCAGGGTTCAGGAGACGTTTGACCTCATCTAGGCCTTCAGCCATGTTGTAATCATGCTGGTGTTATTGCCCTCATCAGCAGTAAAAATAACTTTGTCCCCATGCCTTTTTAAATCTACACAACTGTACTTTTCAGTGACAGCATAAGGGGATGGTTTTTTCTAAATTTCAAAGCATAGCTCAGCCTAGAGTGTCAGGTGAAGGCAAGGTCTCACTTGGAAAACAAATAAACAAATCCCTACTCTTGCTTATTTTTCTCGCTTTGAAGTAGCAAGATTGATGACTTTGTTGGATAGCTTTTAAGGCAACAACTGATTGCTTTAAGATGTTAGCATATGTAGGTTAAATTCACCGGTGTAGGATTTTTTTAAATGAATTTTGTCAATAAGCCGTATCTCAGTGGTTCTTTCCAGGTCTTTATTTTTCATTTCATGAGTCATAAACATCCTACAAATTTAAAATTCAAGACTATACTGATTTTCTACTTGTGGTTAGGTAAAACAGCTAAGTTGAATCTTACATGTCTTTGTACTAGAATTTTAATTTTAATCTATAATAAACATAAAATAAGAGTATTTCAGTATCAGAGGACACTAGCTGTTGGTGAAAGTATTGGTATTAGATATGAACCTGAACTGAGATTTTTCTGAAATGCTACCTGCATTTTCCTTAAACTGAAGCTTACCAAGAGAAAAATTACTTAAAAACTTTGCAGTTTGGAACCTCATAGTTCTGTGCTATATATAGATAATTTCCTACGCCATCTAATATGCAAGGTTGTATTCAAAAGACACTTTTTATTCTTTGGAAAATGCTTAGAAAATTGGACACTGGCATTTATCCTCTGGAATAGAAGAAAAAAATGTTAAGTGCTAGTTTGCAGAGTGAGAGAAGATGATTATGCACCAAATATGTTTTCAAGATGCATTTATTTGGATTATCTTTGTGCAGACTGTGTTTTGCACTTGATAACATCTTCCATGTGGTTGCGCTTTTGTTCTCATTTCAAACATCTGGTCTTCAGCAATAGTAATAGCACTCCAGAAAACAAATGTCCAGGTCTCTCTTGTATCTCTTAGGGAGTTTCTGATAGGACAAAGGCATCCTTGGTACTAATTTTCAAAATTATTAGATGTAATTAAAAACTGCAGTTACATCATACAGAAGCTTTTATTTCAGCCCTAGTATTTCTGTGTTTTGAGATAATGCAGATCAGAAAGCTTTTGTCTATAACAACTTGATCAAAAATAAATCCTCAATTTGGAATTTCTTCTAAGATAATCCTTCTGGGGAGTAAGACAGATCTGATTTTCATCTTCATCTGTAAGAATGATATTCATAACTGACACTGTCCTCCTCTTCCTTCCCACAGCATGCACACATGCTTGTGGGTATTTCTGTGATACATATACTCTGTAAAGATTTGGCCAACTTTTATGTGAAATACTTGATTCCGTTTTCAGAGTTAAATGTTATCACTGCCAAAGCCGAGGAAGATTGAAAGTTCTTAATTTTATCCATTCGTTTGGCTCAGTCACTCTGTACTTTAAGTCATTATTGCTCAACTGTCACTGAAGTGCAAGAATTGAATCTTTATTGGGTTCGCTTACCACAGTAGATGCAATTTTAAATTGAAATTTAGCATTTAAGAACTAGACGTTACGATGTTAATCTTCATGCCTTGTTTGAAGTGCAGCTTTTGTCCTGTCACTTGGTTGCTTGTGATCTATTTGGGTTTGGTTTGGTTTATTTTTGAAATGATGTCGTTAAGCTTTAGGTCTAAACCTTAGCTTTAAGGTTTAAGCTCTTTAGTAGGTATTTTTATCATGCACTCTGTGTTTAATAATGGCTTTTTATCTGATTCTTTAAATGCTTTTTACAGTTTTCATGATAATAGATTTAAGATCATAATGTTTGCTCTTCCTAAGGATAAAGGGCAAATGATTAGGAAGTTAAACAATATTTATCCAGCTGAAGTGAATAACTATTCCTAAATAAGAATATGACTTGATTCCTGCTCCAAGTTATCAAAGGAAAAAGCTGTGCATACTACTTCTGAATAGAACTAGTGTTTTAAGTGGCATGCATAAAACTTCTTAATTCTTTCTGAAGAAAGGCAGAAGTAATACACTGAAATAGATTTTTTTTTTTTAAGAACAGTGAAAGCTCATCCAAGTTTATTAATGCACACATTAAGTGGATATCAGTTTGCAAGGCTCACGTGAAGATGCTTTTGATATTCTGATAACATTTTAAAATATGGTTATAAGTAGCAGAGAAACTCATTCATCTTTTGATACAAAAATTAGCAAATGATTGGGACTGTTTTGCTAGGTGGGAGCGCAGTTTGGTTCTGCAAGTCAAGTAACAATACTTTCAGTGTGGTGAGATTTTTTTTCACTTGCTAAATCCCTTTTGCGGTTGTTTTAAAAATACAGTTCACTTAGGCACCTACCATAATATCTAATTAATCTTAATTTATGTTGACTTGCAGCATGGATTTTGAGCCATCATTGCTAAGAAAATTTTGGCAACTTTGGAGGCTAGAAATGGACTGCTGCTTTGGCAGGAACCCCTTGCTGAAGAAAAACCATCATATTGAACAAAAGCATCCTACAGGCTAAATAAAGTCTTTGAGGGGCAGGTTGGACTGTTGCTGGTCCGTTGGACAGCTAAAACTCAGTGCACAGCTAAAACTGTTTCACACTCATGTGAAACTTTTAGGAAGTTTCAAGGAATGTTTGCATTGCTAAGTCGGGGCAATGTAATAGGTATATGGAAATAGGCTGTAAAATGTGTCATTAAAATGACTTTTTGTTTGACGTTACTTCTGCTGTTGATTTGGGGAGTGGGAGCAGCGAAGTCCATGGAAACTTTTCCTTCTTTTTAAAGTAGCTGTTTTTCAGCAACGCAAACTTACTGGGATTTAATTCAGTCAAATAATCACATTATTTCTTTACTTATTAACCTTCATAATCCCTGTGTTTGTTTTTCAGTAAACCTGATATGTCTCGGTTGAGGCTGGCTGCAGGGAACGCTATTGTGAAGTTGGCACAAGAACCTTGTTACCATGAAATCATCACCTTAGAACAGTACCAGCTGTGTGCGCTAGCCATAAATGTAAGGAAATTAGGTGGGACTTGTGGGTTATCAACAAATGTATCAGTGTATATATTATTCATTCTGTATGTTGTGTATACTTCTGCTAATCTGATTTTATGCAAAATGTTCAGCCTTGGCATGAATTTATTTTCCCACTACATAATCCTGAAAACTGATACTGGATGAGAATCAGATCTATAGTACTGGGCTGCCCAGTGGGGGAATGCTAGCTTAAGGTAGAGAAATGTTAGAATATTGATAAACCAAGGAATTCAGAATTGGTTTAAAGTATTACCCCAGCTGTATTATGATATTTTTAGAAGTTGAAATGAGATGATAAAGTATGTGGGACTATGGTGACAAGTGACCTTGGTTTCTTGGTACTTGGGTAGCATACATTTGGAATGCATAGGTCTGCAAAGATAGCTTGCATCCTTTAAATATTAGAAGACACAGGGAGAGATTTCTCAGTAGATATTGGAATTTTCATCTGTAGTTTCTACCTGTGAGCCTAAAGTAGCAGAAAGGAAATAGCTTTCAAATTGTATGTAGAAATATAGAGATCCTCTGTGTTCCTGTCTTGTAGACTTAGCAAATTCTACAGAAATTTATTCCAATCCAAGAGTAAGGTGTTCATGGAGGGACTCATTGGTGTTACTTGTGTAACTGCTGGTATTCTTCTGACTTTACGAAAGTCAAGAAATCCTCTGGAAGGAATCCCTTCCAGAAGATAGTTTCATTAAGAATTATATTCCATTCTAGACCTTCATTGCTGTGATTGGCTAAAGCTTTAAAAGCTGCAACCTATTTTAAATGTCAGAAGATTTGAATTTGCATTTAATATTAGAAAATACAGAGTATAGCTCCTGTGTGGATATTGTTTATTTTCATATAGAGTATCTTTATAAGTTCTTAAGTTTGGAGTTGGGTATCGTTAGGCTAGAATTATAATTCATATACCAGAGAAAGACAGTCTGTATTAGGCTTGTATATTGTTTTAACAAAAATGTTTATGTGGGTTTTAAGCTTCTGTGTTCCTATGGAAAGGAGCCCTTATTCAATTCCCAAATGCTATGAAAAACAAGAGAAATGGAACAAAACTTAAAATTACTTAAGCAGATGAAAACTAAAAAAGTGCAGCAGAAATTCAGTGGTAATAACTGAAGATCTTTACACCCAAAGCAAAATGAGGACTGAGACTTTTCAGTCTTGCTATTCTAAAACCTAATAGAAATGTTAGTCTTGTGTCAAAATGAGCTTTAAAGATTTTTACGATTCAGAACAAAATTAGTAGAGAGGAAAATAGCCACTTACTGTAATGACAAATAAGATCTGTCTGTGTTCCGGAAAGGATACTGTAGCTGGATAATGTCATGCCAGACTAGCCTTGCCAATATAGTATTTGCATATTCTGTTTTCTTCTGATCCCAGGGATCAAAATCTGTTCATTTCTTCAGTCATTTCCTTCCTATGGCAAAATTTTGTTTATTGCAAATATTAGCCTTGCAGTTCTCCTGTATCAGAATTTGGCTTCATTGTTTTGACTTTTTTTTTCCCAGTACTTAGGAACAAGCTCCTTGCTCTCCATTTCATCACTGTCTCTCACTTTCTTTTTTGCTTCTTATTTTCCAGCTGTGTCAGGCTTAACTGTTTGTGGGTATTGATAACAGATGTGTTGTCAATTTTTTTGCTGTCTTTGGGTCTAATGCTTACCTCTTCTCAATTTTCAAAAAGGAATTTTGACAGATGAGATTTAAATTAGCGGAATATACTAGAGTCATCAACATTTATAAACGAGTTAGTATCACATCTTGCTATAGAATCGTAGAATTGTTTGGGTCAAAAGGGACCTCTAAAGATCATCTCATTCCAACTCCCCTGCTGTGGGGAGGGACATCTTTCACTAGACCAGGTTGCTCAAAGCCCCGTCTCACCTGACCTGGAACACTTCCAATGATGGGGCATCCACAGCTGCTCTGGGCAACCTGTTCCAGCGTCCTGCCACACTCACCTTAAAAAATTTCTTCCTTATGTGCAATCTAAACCTACCCTCTTTCAGTTTAAAATTGTTGCCCCTTGTCCTGTCACTGCAGGCCCTGGTAAAAAGTCTGTCCCCATCTTTTTTATAAGCCTCCTTCATATATTGAAAGGCTGCAGTAAGGTCTCCCTGGAGCCCTTTCTTCTCCGGGTTGAACAACCCCAACTCTCTCAGGCTTTCTTCAGAGGAGAGATGTTTCATCCCTCTGTGGCCCTCCTCTGGACCTCCTCTAACAGCTCCATGTCTGTCTTGTAATGGGGACTCCAGAGCTGCACTCAGTACTCCAGGTAGGGGTTTCATGAGACCAGAGTAGAAGGGGAGAATCACTTCCCTTGACCTACTGGCCACCCTTCTTTTGATGTAACCCAGGATATGGCTGGCTTTCTGGGCTGTAAGTGCACATTGCTGGCTCCTATCCAAATTTTGATCCACGGTGTCCCTAAGTTCTCTGCAGAGCTGCTTACAATTCCTTCAGCCATATATCTGCATTGACACTGAGGATTGCCCCAAGTCAGATGCTGGACCTTGCATTTGACATTGTTGAAGCTCATAAGGTTCATGTTGACCCACTCCTCAAGCCTGCCAAGGTCCCTCTGGATGGCATCCTGTCCCTCTGGCATATCAACTGCGCCAAAGACCTGCAGAGGCGTGTACTCAGTCCTGACTCCANGGATTGCCCCAAGTCAGATGCTGGACCTTGCATTTGACATTGTTGAAGCTCATAAGGTTCATGTTGACCCACTCCTCAAGCCTGCCAAGGTCCCTCTGGATGGCATCCTGTCCCTCTGGCATATCAACTGCGCCAAAGACCTGCAGAGGTGTGTACTCAGTCCTGACTCCAGAGGGACACCACTTGTTACTGATCTCCATTTGGACATTGAGTTTTTGACTGCCGCCATTTGGATGTGACCATCCAGCCAGTTTCTTAACCATCAAATACTCCATGAAACCCGTATCTCTCCAATTTAGAGACAAGAATTTTGTGAGAGACTATGTCAAAGTTCTGTAAAGCAGAACTCCAAATCAATGAGATTTGCTCTTCCCTTATCCACCTACTCAGTGTAGAATCTAGTTGGAGGCCTGTGACCAGCGGTGTTCCCCAGGGGTCAGTGCTGGGTCCAGTCCTGTTCAATGTATTCATCAACGACTTGGATGAAGGGACAGAGTGTACCCTCAGCAAGTTTGCTGATGATACAAAGCTGGGGGAGCGGCTGACTCACGGGAAGGCTGTGCTGCCATTCAGCGTGACCTGGACAGGCTGGAGAGTTGGGCGGAGAGGA
>VZSC01015147.1:546078-561174 GCA_013398225.1 Steatornis caripensis | reverse complement strand
GGAGTCTCCTTCTCTGGAGATATTAAAAACCCGCCTGGATGCATTCCTGTGCAACCTGCTCTAGGCTAACCTGCTTTAGCAGGGGGGTTGGACTAGATGATCTCTAGAGGTCCCTTCCAACCCCTACCATTCTATGATTCTATGATTCTAGTCATTGTGTTGTAAAATGCTACTAGGTTAGTTCAGGCATGATTTGTCCTTTGTGAAGCCATGTCTCACTGTTGATATTCATATGCCTTGACATAGCTTCCAGGAGAATCTGTTCCACTGTTGTATCACTTCTGTCGCCTTTTCTCCTCATTTATTGATATTTCTTTGCCTTTTGTGACTTTGTTACTTGTTTAGTAGAGTTTAGATTGTAAGCTCTGTCAGGACAGGAATTCTGCCTTTACTGTTCTCTGCAGATACTAATGGATTTTGAATACTTATGAGTAACTTATCTAGATCTTTTTGAGGTCTTCTGCAGTTTCATTTCTCTCTGCCAGGCTATTGAGTTCAGATCCTCAAACACAGAGTAACTGTAATGGTTTCAGTGACTTTTGCACTTGTAAGTGGTACTGGGTTAATCTTCTATGAAAGCCTTCTGTATACTTGTTTTTGAGATATTTACATGTGTACGTAGGCATGCATATATGTTTGTACTTAAAGTGTGTAGTATTGTAATCCATTTCTTGATGGTAGAAACTGATTATTCTAAAAGTTATTCATTCTTAACACTATCAAGTCTAGCCATAAATTAGGACATTGAAGTGATGTGAAGGCCACCTCCAGTATTACGTATTGTTATATACAGTAAATTTTCTTTAAAAGGACAGATCAGGAAGCAGATTAAACAAAAGGAAAAGCTTAATTTTGAAGGTTTGTAATGGTAGCATAGGCTCTGCTGAGGTTCTTGTCTGGCTATAGTTTTTTCCGAGACTGCCATTTTGTAATGTGAAATGATTAGAATGCAGAATACATAATTAGGCATTGTTGCTAATTGGTATATTAAGGTTGCACTGGTGAACAGAGACTTTGTGATGATTAAATGCTTACGGTTTTAGTAGGCTCACCAGCAGTTAAGTGTTGATCTGCAGAACAAATTTTGATGTCAGCAGAGCTTCATATTGAAATAGAGTAGAAAATAATTGAGCATAGTGTTAAATACTTCAATGTTTAACAGGTTTTAAGACCAAATTTAAGATACAATAAGCTTTTTTGTTGAAAATGCAATTTTAATTGTATTTAGAATAAATCTTTTAGATTGCATTGTTTCATTTGTTAAAAAAGTTCCCAAAGCTGTTTCAGTTTCCTTTATCAACTCTGAGAGTGTTTTAGTTACTTAAGCAAGTCTTTGTCCATTTCAAGAATCAGAGTTGTGTCTGAGGGGTACATGCTACTTTGCAAATTTTATTTTTTAAATACTTTTAAATGGTCAACTTCTGATGAATTGGCATTAAATTCGGGGAAGTAGATAGGTGAAATTGGGCTAATGTATGGGGTTTATTTGTATGCTCTAAAAAACTTAGAACTTGGTTGAGTTTGGGCCCCCTTCTTTTCAGCAAACTAGTGTAACTGAGCTGAATTTAAGGTTATTCTAAATATTAAAAGATAAATATATATTCCGATTTGTGCCACGCAACACCATCAATAACAGTGAACTACCTTCCTCTGTCCTCTGAGTCAAGGAGGACATGCTTCCATGTCAATACACCAACTAGGAACAAGTCTCTCCTAAGCTTTCCAAAGGCTTTACACTCAGGTGATGTTACTGAGCAGGGAAGTAGGTCTCTATCTTAGCCTTCTGCTGGAGGTGGATTTGCTATGAAGAGGTGGTAGATTTTGAGTAGGTCTCATGGTTTTGGTTTGTGGCCTTGGGTTGCTTTAGCTCTGGCAACAGCAGGCATTTCAGGGTTTCTGTCCATAGAGGCAGACTGTGATGTGAAGCACAGAAGGGAAGGTGGGACTTGATCAATTTGTTCTGGATTTAATATTTGGGAGAGGGAGGCTTGTTCTAATACACGATCTCTTTTGATGCCATTTGCAGATTTAGTGGAGTCAGTGTTACCAGTGGTGTCCTGGTTTCTCTCTGCACTTCATGCTGATTGATAGCTGGAAACCCTCTTCAGTTCCTTCTGGTTTCAAAACTGTCATTTGACTAAAAGAGCTTTTTATCCCTGTTAATGTTTTTTCTTCATGTGTAGAGATAAATATTCCCTCTTGACCTTTTTTTGGCAGGTTATATATGCCAAACTGTTTTCATGGCCTTATTTACCTTACGCTTTCCTGTACGTTTTCTGGTAACAGTTTTCCACACCTGCTTCTGTTAACCTTTCTTGGCCTGTATTACTAAATGATTTGTGATATGTTGAATGGTGTCTTAAAGTATGTAGGTTATTTTTATACAGAAAATTTTAAAGTTCACATATATTTTCTGGAAATATGTTGCTTAATAAATTGTAGAAGTGCATGTGCCACCTTCGTATTATTTTACTTTATGTTCTTTGGCAACTATTAGACACGGGTTCTTCTCTTCCATGGTCAGTCATAGTTCATAGGTTTCCACAGTATAATGGAAATGCTTGTTACTTTCTTCAATATTTGACCTTGTCTTATCTGGTCATTCTGTTGAATTTTCTTCAGTTTCTAATATTAATGGCTTGATGAAAATTTGTGACATTGCAGTAGTAAAATCAGCACAGTAGTTACTGGTGGCTAAACACAGTTTCAGTGCAGATCCTTGAGTTTGGCTCTACAAACCAAGCGGTTCTATTGCAAACAATTTCATTAATGCCATGCCTCAATACTGTGCTAAATTAGGCCTTGAGTCCTGAGTGTGGTATCTTCCTGTACAGTTTCTGAACCTTAACTCTTCTCCTGATCTCAAGGGAAGCGTCAACCGATTAATTCAATTAAATTGCTCTGAATTGGCATTAAAAGACATTCTTTCAATTCCTATGTTTCTGTGGCTGCAAAGTCTAAAATTGATTTTGACATATTTACCCAGGCTTCCGTGTTTTATTTCACAGTCTTTATGACTTTTAGAAAAGTTTACTGTTACCTTTTTTGTTTTTGTTTTTTAATAGGATGAATGTTACCAGGTGAGACAAATATTTGCTCAGAAACTTCACAAAGGCCTTTCTAGACTACGTCTGCCACTAGAATATATGGCTATTTGTGCACTGTGTGCAAAAGACCCAGTGAAAGAGAGAAGAGCTCATGCTAGGCAGTGCCTTGTGAAGAACATAAATGTCAGAAGGGAGTATCTGAAGCAACATGCGGCAGTTAGCGGTAAGAGAATTCAAGTCGCTTTTCAGTACAAGTGCTATATATAGCTCAAATATAAATGTGAGTAGACTTAAAATGTTGATGGTTTACTGGTTTTATGCGTAGAATGGCTGTAAGTTTCACTTAGAGGTATCTAATGAAAACTGAAAATAGTCCAGATTTTCTTTTGAATTTTTTAACAGGCATTTCTGAGATCTTTCAGTTTTGTTAAAAGTTGTGCAAATGCTTATGCCTAAGTATATTGCAAGTGAAGTAGTTTTTTAAGGCAGTTGTATGTACTGTTTGAATTTAATGGTTAATTATGTTGTAAGTGAAGTGACAATGATTAATTTTACTTCAATAATTAATAATATGCAAATGACATAAATGGTCTACTAAATTGAGTGTCTTTGCACTGCTGTATTGAGTAGCTTCTTATCTTGTCTTATGCTGGCAAGGGCTGTATTTGTAGGTACTTCAGGATGAATTTATGCAATTCTTTCTTCCCAATGCCAGCAGTTCAATCGTGGGAAATGCTTTGTAAGTTATTATGGACTAATGTTAGCTATTTTTCTATAAAATCAGGCCTTTTCCCTTTCGACTTACTCAAAGCTACACATGTACAGTATGACAACACTGGTATATGGTCATATGAAAAAGTAGACCTTCATGAAGAGCTATGGGCATTTTGAATGAGAGTTTTTGGAAGTTTTATTTCTTTGAAAGATTACTGATGGTTTGGCCTTTGTGAAATGAAGGGGATTTTTTAATCTTTTCATCTCTTCTTAGGATAGACCAGACCTGTTTTGTGAATCTGATCTCACAGATGCTGTCAGATAACTGATTTACTTGAGCATTTATGAGTCACGGATTTTTATATTAGCCATGTCAGTCTGTGTGGTCCTTAGTCCCTTAGACTTTGATCAGAGATCTGCAGAGAAATAATTTTGTATATTGTTAATTAGACTTAGAAAAAAGAGCTCTTCTCCCTCCTCTAACATGTAAAAAAGAAAAATCCATTGAATAAAAGCCTTTAACTCATCCTAAGACTATTCCTCTTGAAAGCTGATAATTTTCTAGCTATGTAGAAGGAAAGTATGAGAATTGCCGATTTCCTAACTGTATTAAGATAAATGCTGCAAAGTTACTATTAAAAATCTGTAGAAGAAATGAAGAGGAGCCTCTGTGTGTGTGTGATTCTTTTTATCCAGTAGGACCTCAAAGTGTGCCTGATGATTTTTTTTTTTCCTTCCTGAAAGACTTACCTTGAGTGATGCAATTGGTTTCATATGTACCATATCTGTGAGGAGTATGGATTAAATATAGATTGCAGAATTTTTTGAGGATTACAATGTTAACTTTGTGACATTCAGATTTACCGCTCTGAGCTTTTAACAAATAAAATGTCTTGAGCTGTTCGCATCTTAAAAAATCATTATTGCAGTAGTATAGCTGAAGCTTGATTCTGGTAAGATCATACTATTCAAACATGTATGTGTCTCCGTCTGTCATTCTGCCTACTGGCCATGCAGTATCTCAGGGTAGTAGTGATGATAGTACCTCCTTTGAAAAGCTTCCACAAAAACCTGAAGCTGAGAACCTTCATCCTTAATTAATCCAGCTATTTTTCTGAATCTGTAAACGTGTGATTTTGTGGTATGTTTGGTACAGGTGAGGAGGTTATCTTTCACATATTTTGGGAGATTTCAGCATTTGTTGAAAAGATAGTAAACTTGTGTATACCTTGCTTAAGGAATACTTCCTAAGGCCTGGTACCAGGCAGTAAAATGCCCTGTTCCTCCGCACTGACCTTTTACAGACTGGCAGGAATTTCTCTCAGGCTTCTTAAATTCTCTAAATGCTATTCAGAGTGGAAGCCACTCAAGAAGAGACTCATTTGGATTGTGTATCTGTTACTAGTTTCATCTGGATAGAGACTTGGGTCTTACATACGAATGTTTGTTTTCTGAGGCTGGGCTTTAATTTGCAAGTCAGTAAGTAGAAAAATGACAAGAGTAAAGATTAATTTTTTTAAGAAGTTTCATTCCTACGTCCTCATAAAGGCCTATCGTGAGGATTTTTGGCACATTTTAGTTTCAGGTGCTGGTAGTTCAAGTCTGTAAAGCCATTCCACCTTTTGGGTTGTGTCTTTCTTCATTAGAGATGAGGAAAGAATGTGTAAATACTATTTTTTGTCATGACAAGGGTTAAATGTAGCAAGTGTCAATATTTGTCCTTTTCCTGTTTTCTCTGGATCTGGTTCAGTTTGTTTTCCAGACCCATTTGGAATTATTACTATAGTTATATTAGTAATTGTACAACGCAGGAAGCTAATGAAACACTGAGTTCATGAGCTCTCGATGAGCATTCTATTGAAGTTTCTAATTAATACAAATAGTAGTTGGTTGGTTTGCCCTGGACATGTCTAAGGCAAGCCAATTTTGCTAGTGTTCTGAAATCATATTATGTTGTTTTTCTTTCCTGCCACATCTTTATTTTTGAATTTTGTTACACAAACAGCTGATGGCTAAAATGCAGGATAGTGCTTGAAGTGAAGAATGTTTTTCAAGTTAATAGTGGAATTCAATTCAAACACATTAAAAACTGCTTTGCAACATACACAGGATTTCAATTACATAAATATAGCTTGAAATAGAAAGAAATTGGGCGATTTTATTGTTCCTTTCAAACCGTATGATGGCTTGCAGTCTGTGTAGTCGAGATAGTACTCTTGACAATTAACTACATCATCTGCAGTGGCTGTCTAAAAGTGTGTCCTTGGAACTTGACAGCACTGTCTTCTGTGGGCCTTTATTAATTTTGAATGCTTTCCTTACTATTATGAATGAACCAAAATATTTTATGGAGGCTGTGCATTATCCCTATTTATGCAGACCTTTAAGAATGGGATAGATTGAATAAGACTTGACTTATGCATGGCAATTATTTCGTTAGTCTTGTAAAATCTACAATAATTATGTATTTTATTTGATATGCACTATTTGTCAAGCACGTCTCATATGAATATATATCTATTAGAGGTAAAAATGTCAGTGTTCTAATGTATTTTAAAATAGTTTTCAAATATTATTATACATAATGGTTTACAGATGTTTGGCCTTCTTATTCATAACCTAATATGGGATAGTTAAAAGCTTACCAAAAGAAAATTTTTCCAGTCTTGGTCATATCTTTCCCGACCACTCACTAGCTCTGATTTTTCAAAAGCAGAGCCAGGAATTTCCCTCCTTCCTTCACATGTACATTCAAGTGTTTATCTATGGGCATGTTCATACTATGATTTTGCATTTGCCACAAGCATTGAAGATCAGATGCTTATACTGTAGTAATCTACATGGAATGCTAGCATGCCTTCCTTTCCTATCATCCTGTCTGTTGCATAAGGGTACAGGTTTAGTAACTTAGATGTGCTGTGCGTCCTCCAGTTTCTCTCAGTCTTTAGGCTGAAGAAAGCACTGTGGATGTTTTCTGCAAAACACTTTTTGACTTTTGGTGTGCAACTTGTCTTTTTGTTGTCCTCGCTCTGTAGGATATGACCTTCTTTATTCTGATTTTTGTCATCAAACTTTGAGGTGTCGAAGTTCACCGTGCATAGTGTTGGTTAGCTCAGGAGTTTGTTACTCTATGGAATGTGCATTTTGTGATCATAACCCTGAGAGGACCTTTGGCAACAATGCTTAGTTCTTGAATCCCTAGGGAAAATAGACCATCTGACTGTTGTGATGTAGGAAAGGTTTTCTCCTGCAGTCCTTGCATAGGACTACTTAGAAATCTCAGAGGATGCTAGAAAAAGTTTTGAATGCTTTGAATGTCTTAGTTCAGTTGTGCTGCTCTGTTCAAGTGGGATTGAGCCTTTCAAACTCGGTCCACTACTACTTTGTTATAGCTTTCATGTTGCCTCCTTCTTTAAACAGGTGAGGTAGGCTGTGGTTTTGGAGAACACTGTGGCAATTTGACTGCAAAGCCCTTGCAAAGGACATTTCTTTCTGTTCTGTTGGCAGCAAGGCTGTACACTGCAATGTCCAGAGAAAGAGTAGTCGCTTATCCTGCAGTTGTGCTGGTCTTGCAGTTGTGTGATCTTGCAGTTAACATGGATTTTGTGATCTGTTCTCCTTCTGTTTTCCAAAGTCTTTCAGAACACAGGCTTTGAACTGTGGAAAGGATTGGAAGCGGGGTGACTGTAGCTGTGTTCTCAAGGTAGCTAGAAAATATGCAGCAATGAGTGAGACTTAAAATCTTAATTTTTGCATGCATGAAACATCTGCATATCAACCCTGAGATACAATATCATAAAGAAATGATGTATGCTGACTTTAAATTTTACTCTTTCCTCCATAGTAGAAAAGCATATTTTGTGGTATGTAGTCTTTTGATGCATCTTTCCTTTGCTTTTCAGAGAAACTGTTGTCACTTCTACCAGAGTATGTTGTTCCTTATACTATCCATCTTCTAGCTCATGACCCAGATTATGTCAAAGTCCAGGACATTGAACAACTCAAGGACATTAAAGAGTAAGGCTACTTTTAATAGTGTTATTTCTAGGGTTAAAACAATCTAACTTTATTCTAAGTGAAATTTTAACTCTTTGGAGTACCCTGATACGCTGTCCAGTGTGCATAACGATAGCAGTTATTTCTGTAAAATATTACGAGAAATAGTATATATGCTTTTTCAGTGCTCTGTGATATATCTTACACAGGAACCTTCACCTTCTCCTCATTCTACCTTCATTTCTTTTTTTCTAAAGAATCCGTTTCCCAGAGTTAGACTAGTTCAAGCTGGTTAGACTGGTAAAACCTAGAGTAAACCACTTTCTCAAATGTGCTTTTCTAAAATAATTTCTTTTGTATTTTTATTCATGAGGATTACTGCATTTCTCCTTTAGGTGTCTGTGGTTCATACTGGAAATATTGATGGCTAAAAATGAAAACAACAGTCATGCATTTATCAGAAAAATGGTAGAAAATATCAAACAGACTAAGGATGCTCAAGGACCAGATGATCCAAAAATGAATGAAGTAGGTGATACTTTTTGATTGGTAATTGCATTTAATTCTGGCCTGCTTCTGGAAACGAGTTGGTTTTTGTTTACACATCAACTTTAAAATGTTTTTTAATAGAATTGTATGTGGGAGATGATACAATATATACTGTAGTGATTATTGTAGTTTACTCAGCAGTTATTTTCCTATGTTTCAGTAGATCTTGCACATTTGCAAGGGAGTTGCAATAGTTTGCACTACGTCTGTTTCTGTCTCAGATAATTAAACACTAACTTTAAATAGATGTAAGCTGTAATTTTTACTGTTTAAATCATCCACTAAAGTGCTTTGTAATATTTCATTGTACAAGTGCAAAAGTAAGCTTAGTATAGGAAGAAAAATACATGCATTAGATGTCTCCAGTGTATATTGTGTAGTGAATGTGTCAAACCGTGATGTTGTTTTTGAGGTTTTTGCATCGCATAATTACAGATTTTTAATTTTTTTTTTTAGCTTTGTCTTTGAAACCATGGCATACACTATTCTTAAGTGTAGAAAGTTCATGAAAGCGAGCTCTCTTCAACTGCTGGGCCTACAGTGCTTTTGTCTTTTGCTCCTGTATTTTAGTACCTTGCAATACACTGTTTAAGATGCAGGCTAATGTTAAATGTTTGAGATGATTGCTTTTAAACTGTGAGTTTTTGTAGTTCTGTGCTGAAAAGACACTGTCTTTTGTCAAGATTTGCAATGAACTTCTAAAGTGTTAATTTTTTTTACGTTTTATGATTTACAGAAGCTATACACAGTCTGTGATGTAGCAATGAATATCATTATGTCAAAGAGTACAACATACAGTTTGGAATCTCCTAAAGACCCTGTACTTCCAGCCAGATATTTTACTCAACCTGACAAGGTATACCTTGGCATTTAATTTTTCTTGAGATAAATATGTTTAAATCTTTGTTAGTTGTAATTCAGGGTTTTTTTTCAATAGTTCTTGTAAATTCAGACTTCTCTCTATTATGTAGTTGAAAATGTTTGCATGTGTATGTTTTATCATAAGTATTTATATTTATGTACACATGCTGATTCCTCTCCTTCCTGCCCTGCTCCTCCCCACCTCCCTGGACATATTGTTGTTCAGTTTTCAAATTTCAAAAGCATAAATGATGTAAAGAACATCTTTCAGTACTACCTCCAAAATGTATATATCTTATTAATTGATTATTGCTGTGATTTACGCCCCCCGCCTCCTTTCTTTACAGAATTTCAGTAACACCAAAAATTATCTTCCTCCGGAAATGAAGTCTTTTTTCACTCCTGGAAAGGTATGTATGGTGTGGGGGTTTTGGGAGTTTGGTGTTTGGTGCTGTCTTTGCAGTTTTGGTTTGGGGTTTATTGATTTCTTTTGGTTTTTTGGGGGGTTTTGTGTTTTGTTTTGGTTTTTTTTTAAAGAAAACTAACATGTAGTTAATGACACACTTCAAGTTTAAGAAGGTAGATTGTTTCTGCCCAAAGGGTTTATATACTAAAGGTCATTAAACAGATAGAGAGAAAAAGGTAGGTAGAAGGGAAAACTGCTACTGTCCATGCTGGGTTTTGGTAGTAGTAGGCAAAGCCTCTTGTCTTTAAAAATAGTCCAAAAAAATACCCATAATATTTGACAAGTTTGAAAAAATGCTGCAGAAGACTACAGTATTGCATACGAAGTGTCAGCTGTGGAAAACTAATACAAATTATTTTTAAAATCACATAAATTATTCTTTGGCAAAGCTGAATACCATTTTATAATATCTTACATAACTGACTGTTCTGTGTTTATATTAATTTGTTCTTTCTAAATATGCATTGTATTGAATGGCAATGTTCTTTCTTCACTAAAACTAAACCCAGGTACTCTTCAGAATAAAACTAAAGTCTAGTAAAGGAAGAGACCAGTTGTGGTTTTCATCTGGATTAATGTGTCCTGTTCTAGACGACAGGAGAACATTCATTTGGTACCTTTCAAAAGAAATAAAAGTGCAGCGTCTTCATTACCCTTAACTTTGCTAATGAAGCATTAGCTGCAAGCTAGTAACTTAGTAATAGAGGAGGAATGCAAATTAGGAAAAAGCAAAGATGTGCAGGAGCATCTTTTTGATTAGAAGTTGTTGGTTGGAATATATCATCTTTGTATTGCGCATTTGAGTATTTGAACTCCATGGATTAGAGATTCACTTCTTACAGAAGACGCAAAAGTTCCAATTTGTTCCAATTTCTGATTAGTCGTCAATATTAAGTTCGCTCATCCAGTTGACATAAAACATTCTTGCTGGTTTGTCCCAAATTGTATGTGTTCAGTGGACTGTGAGAATACTAAACAAGAAACATGGTTTATGTTATCGCAAAAAATCAGTTGCAGAATTTTTGAGATTGGAAGGGACCTCTGGAGGTCATCTAGTCCATAGCCCCTGCTCTCTCGGGCTTTCCTCATATGAGAAATGCTCCAGTACCTTCTTCGTCTTAGTGGCCCTTGCTGGACTCTCTCTAGTAGCTCCATCTCTCTCATATATCCTAACCAAAATTCTTTTGAATCCTAGGGTAGCTTTTATATTATTTTATATTTCTAGTGGCAGGTACCCTGGTTCCTTTTTTGGTGTTCTGAAATTTTGTAACAAACAGCAGAGGTGTATTTGACCACCAAAAATGTTCAATTGCTTCGCCGTCATGAGAGCAACATGAAATGAGAGTTGGTCTAGAGAGTATTATTTTTAGGAATGGAAGACTAGCCTGCATGGATGTTAGTGGGGTGTGTATGAGCAGGGAACAGTATCTGAGGGCAGCAAGGCTTCGAGTGTAGGTTCTGTGGTGAGATGAGCTGTCAGTGCAGGCCCTGTTAGTGTTAGTCCCTCCTTAGTTAGGAAGTCCAGTCCAGTGTGAATTTGAACATCTCTCTGTTTTGAGCTCTTGCATATTCACTTGTTGATTAATGTTAACTTGTAGACTAATAGATGTAAATTCTTAAACTGGTTTTTGTTCTTCAAGGGTTATTTTCAGAAAGGATATGCTGTTTTTCTTGTACTCAATGCAGAGTGAATCTTTGGTGTAAGTGTAAAATTTCCTGCAGCTATGAAAGTATAATCAGCACATCTATGGCGCATATGTCTGAAAAAGGAACACTCAAAGCTGCTATGATGTGCATGTTGAACTTTTTTTTTAGCTGTCACTAGCTTTAGATATAGCTAGAATCTAATATTGAAATAGAAGATGGATCATCCTAGATAATGAGAAATGTGGGAAATGGTCTTTAATTCAACATTTTTGTGCGTGGGTGTTTGGCATAAAGGTGTATTCTCTTTAGGAGTAACTGAACTCTTTCAACTCTCTCAAAAGTTAGTATGAGTTAGAGATACTTGGCATGTCTGAAGGATAATCCACTTAAATGAATAACCTGAAGCTCACCAGTGTCTGGGAATTTTCTCATCTATTAAAAGCCTAACATTTTTAAATCTGTGCGTGAAGTATCGGAGTCTTCTCCACACTGTTGGATTTGTGAGATTCTCATTCATTCCCAGTTGAAACCAGTGTTATTTGCTGTTACAGCTAAGCCAATTTAATGGCTTCTTTGCTGAAAGAGCTGTCGTACTGCTATTTCTGATTTGCCAGTACAAATGCTTATCTGATCCAAATGGTGAGCAGGTTCAGGCAGCTAGATCAGCAGAAAGCAAACTGCACAGAAAGTGCTGAAGTGGCTTGCCGCAAGGTCAGGTGAGCACCCAGCGCTACCAATGAGAAGAGGACAGCATATGAGGGTAGAGAGAAGAATACAATTTTTGGTGGCAGCTAGCTATTTGATTACAGCTTTGTCAGCTTCCTTCTGGTGTCTGTTGCAACTTTCATATGAAAATGCTTATAATTTTGTGTTAAAATACTGATTGCAGAAAGTGAAATCTGTGATTATTTTAAGCATAGTACATGTTAAAAATATCTAAACTTGTAGCTTAAAATAAAGGAAATATATTTTTGGTTTCAGCCCAAAGCAGCCAATGTTCTTGGAGCAGTTAATAAGCCTCTTTCATCAGCAGGCAAGCAGTCTCAATCCAAATCTTCACGAATGGAAACTGTAAGCAATGCCAGCAGCAGTTCAAATCCAAGCTCTCCAGGAAGGATCAAAGGGAGGTTGGTAGACAACAAAGAAGCTTTGATATTTCAAGTATTTGTAATAGAAACTGAATATTTCTACAACATTTTCTAAGTGAGAAACAGAATTCTATTATCTTATTTTGAAGTAAAGTTACAGTACCACATTGGTAAAACTGAAACGATTAATTTGGCTTTGTAGCTGCAGAAATAAATTTGTGGGTTTTTTTAAAGAAAAAAACCCAGAAACAAACCAGAATCAAATGATATCCGGAGTTGTAGGTGGGGGATATATATAAAAAAATTAAAAACTCTCTAGATGTATACACACATGTATATTTACATGTGTGTGTATTGATACATCTGCAGTTCCTAGGAACCTTGTGGCCTGCTGTAATGTTAGGAACAAGTCCTAGGCAGTGAGGACTTTCGTTGTGGTGATCTCGCGTGACTTCCTCCTCTATAAATTCGTCCTGCGCTTTGATGGACTTTGCAGATAAACATTTTTGAATTTTAGATTATGTCTGTGATGGGAGAGGGGAATGTACTGTAATGCTACATAAACTTTCTCCTAGTTATCTGTCTTTAAAAATTACAGCTTATTTTCTGTCAATTTTGTAGGTTATTCATCAGTTACTGTATCTTCTTATGTTACTTTTTAACCTGAAAGTCAAATCATTAATTGTTTTCACAGACATTTAGAGACTACATAGCCCTCACTATACATATTTTCTCACATTACTTCAAGGCTGTGAGGAATGTTACATTTGGAAATAAGACTTTCATTTGGTACTTCTGTGGCTATTTAATATATATATTAATTTTAAATGTACTGCAGTGTTTTACAAGAAATACTTCTCAACTCCATGGGGAGTCCGCATAAAGGCTTATTTCTTACAAGTCATGCAAGTTCACACGCCGAAATACATTATTGGCTAAGGATAGATTGCAATCCAGTTTTTTCTCTATATCCAGTGAAATGAATCTGAGACCAATACTGTTTTATCTCCAGTTCATTTAAAAAAATGCTGCACTCACAGCCTAACATTTTCTGTCATCTTCATGATCTCCCCAGTTCACCTAAGTTAAACTGATTAGTGTTGTGAGTGGAGATACCGTAGAAGAAAAGTCCTCTAGAAGTGATGGTAATGATTCAGTATGCCTGGTATTTCCAGTTCAGTCTGACAGAATGTATACGGGCAAGCTTGCATCTGTTAAGACAATGTATAAAAACTGAGCTTCTGATTACAGCAGTTATTACAGATTTTATACTTGTAGGAGTGAGAAGGTCTTTCTCGGTCTCTGCAGTGCCCAGGCCAGGGAGTTAAGAGTTTATGTATTTGAATAACACTTTTCATTTCAGCGCATAACATATTTCTCTTCATTAAAAAACATGCACTGTTATTTTAAAGTGTTGCTTCTACCTACCCTGGGGCAGAGGAAATAAAATGATTTGCGTTTTGGCTTTTGTATATTACCTCTTATCTGTGGGTCTCGGTGTTTTACATATGCAGGAGATATTATTGTCCACGTTTACATATGTAGAAACTGAAATAAAAATGAAATTACTGCCCTGAATAACAACAGAAAGCTGAGGGAAGAGCTGGTCTCTGAAATTTGAATCTGCTGTTACATTGCCTAAACCTCACCATAGGAAAGTGTGTGCACTTTGGCTGCTCTTCCCATGGGGATCTTTGATTGGTATATGAAAGTGTATGCAAATGTATATAAACACACAGATCTCTTGAAACTTAGTAAGACTCTTCTGTTTCAAAAACAGCTTATCTTTCCTAGTGAAAAAAGAAAATTCAACTTGGCTTATGATTGACACCTTTGTCCTGAGACTTGGATGTTCTGGCTTATGATATGTGGTGGCTATAATAGTCAAAGTGAAAGGTTCTTTCTGCCAGATTGTTCATAGTTTAGGAATAGGTTGTTGTTCTTCATATATGTATTTTTTTAATGATTACCCGTTGTATTATAATAACGAGAATAAATGTTTTATTCATTCTAGACTTGACAGTACTGAAATGGACCACAGTGAAAATGAAGAATTCACCCTGGCTTCTCCCTTACCAGGGAAGAAAACTGAAAAAAGAGACGACTCTGATCTTGTAAGGGTGAGCTGTTTGGTTGCATTGCAGATGTTTCATTTTCAGTCACCAGGACTTTAAAATAAAAATTAATGTGGTGGTACTTAACATCATTCAAGAAAATATGCTGAAACTGAGTTGATGTTGTAAACAACTGGAAAACGTGTTTAGAGTTGGATATGAAAGTACAATGAAAAAAGGTTCCATTTATTTTTCGTGTGTACATTACCTTACCTTTGCATCATACTGATAACTTCTGTAAGCTTTCAAGATTACCGGTTATGATTTGCAGGATATTGGTAATATTGACAAGGGTAGATTCTGCTAGAGCTAAGTTGATGAAAATTACTCCATGATTTGTCTCATTCTCAGAATTTGTTGGTGAAGAATTTGGGACATTGTTCAAGTTGATAGCTTCCTTGGACTTCTGTTCCCCACTATACAGTGGAGAATTTGGTTTTTTGTGTGTGTTACAGAATCACAGAATGGTAGGGGTTGGAAGGGGCCTCTGGAGATCATGTAGTCCAACCCCACTACTAAAGCAGGTTAGCCTAGAGCAGGTTGCACAGGAACGCGTCCAGGCGGGTTTTGAGTATCTCCAGAGAAGGAGACTCCGCAACCTCTCTGGGCAGCCT
>VZSC01015147.1:470947-534848 GCA_013398225.1 Steatornis caripensis | reverse complement strand
GGGGGGGGGGGCGGGCGGAAAAAACCCAACTGCAAGTATTCAGTCTCTGTCTGTTTGGCTTTTCCTGTTTGTTGGTTACTGTTGTGTCAGCCGCCTCTGGCCTGTGCTCTGGCACTGAAGAGAAAAACCTGTCTTGTCTACAGATGCAAAAATTGTTCAACTGTGTACTCCTAGCCCTCTATTTGGAAAGAATTTGTTTTTCAAATGCTGTTGTCCAGACTCCTAGTTCCACTTCTTCTATTCCATGTATGGATGAACCAGATAGATGTATAAGATAGAAGTACTATATAACATGAAATTTTAAGGCTGCTGTTCTTGTGAAGTGGAATGTTTGCTCTTGTATGGTTTATACATGTGCAGACCCATATAGTGTGAAACTGATCTTTATTTTTGTTCTGATTGTAGCCGTGCGGGACGTTCCAAACAGGCAGCCAGTAAGGAGAATGAATCTAGTGAAGAGATGGATGTATTTCAGAGTAGTTCACCTGTCAGTGATGACATTCCCCAGGAAGAAGTAATAGAAGAAGAGGAAGTTTCCACAATAAACGTAAGAGAAATGCCTGAAACTTTCTTCATGCGTCTTTCTGGTGTCCTCTGTGTATTGATGTTCAGAGAATGACTTCTATTCTTAGAACTTAACCTTCCCCTTTGGAAATGAATGAAGGTGGTTGTGAACTGCCACTGTTGTGCAGTGGCACTGCACTGTAGTTTCCCATAGAGGCTGCGTTTCGTAGAAAATGTCAGTTTTTGTCAAACAACTTAAATTTTCTGTTCTGTATAGCTTTTGTTAGCTGTCCACCTGAGTTGTGTAGTACCTCATGGGAATTATTTTCCAGGTAACTCATGCCCATTCTTCTCAGCTAGATTATAATAGTGAATAATGTTTCTTTATACAAAACAAGAACACAAAATGAATGGTACTGGAAAATGAGCATGGAATCCTGGAGCAGAATCCTAAACCAATTTCTTCCTCTTAACCACCATACGCAAATACGTTAAAATAAGTTTATTTTATATTTATTTCATACAAATACGTTATTAATGCTAGTAGTAATACTAAAAATGTAACTGTGAATGCCTTCACGCATTTGGACACATCTGATGATTGGAGCATCTGAGTCTATGAAAACTCTGAAAAACGAAACTGGCTTCTTTTTGAGTACTTGAAGGACACAGGCTCAGTAACATCAAACAAAGTTATGTCCTGGTCATTCACTGAGACTTGTACCTGTGACAGAATGAGTTCTGAGTGACGCTGCGTACAGTTGCTCAAACATTATTGTGAGAGTAAGGATTTTTTCCATTATAAAATTTATTTATTCTTGAATTTTTAAAAACTTTTTGGTAAAACCATTTTAAATACTTCTTCTCCAAACAGGTCCGTCGCAGAACTTCCAAAAGGGAAAGGCGATGAGTGAGCATGTAGTTATCAGCCTTCCAGGTGAAAGCTTTGAAGAATGCTTTTAATATAAAGCTTGAGACTGAATGAAGCTGTTAGTGCACAAATGGGGTTGCTGAAAACAAGACAAAACCTATTTTACTTTTACTGCCCCTGCATTTGCAGTCCCTAGGTCACAAGCTTTAGCCACACACATGTTGATATCATTAACTGTGGATTTTTGTGAAGTGTAATGTGCGCTGGCTTTGTAGACATACGAACTAAAGAAGAAAACTGTAAATAGTTCTTTTTTTAATGTTTCTGACTTCTAAAGTGCTTGTATAGCTTTTATCTGCGGCTTTAAACTGACAGTACCCCACTGTTTATTGGATCTATTGATTTAAAAAACAACAGTTTGTCAAAAATTGATCTCAAGCAATATCTGTCAGTGTTCGTATTTGTACTCTTGTTGACATTTAACTGTGAAAAAAAAATCAGTTGAACAAATAGTGCCACTTTCTTTTGCCACTGTTTGTTGAGAAGTAGAAGAAAAGAAAAACGGTCTTTGTTTCCTTCATGAGTCTAACCTAGTGTTTACCTTTAGGCACCTACCTATCATCAGAGGTGCTAAATTACTTTCTTTTACAGTTGAACAATGTTGGATAGAATAATACAAGAGATGCAAATTGTGGAAGAAGTTGTTTGACTTGTTTACACCTCAGTATTGATGCCAGACTTTTCTGGACTTCTAGTGGCATTGAAAATTCAAAAAGGATTTAAAATATTTTAATTTTAAAAGTGTGTTATTAAATAATGTACTGAATACCCTATCCATTTTATCTTCCCCTATCAGTTTTTATTAATCTACTGTATCAATAAAATTCTGTAACTGAGTTTTTAATAGTCTAGTATGTTAATGTGTATAGATATTTCCTTCTGAAAATGATGTTCACAAAGAGCAAATTATTACTACATTATAATATGAAATCTGATATATAAACATTAGTGAAAATACAGTTCTTATTACAATGTAAAGTTAATCACAAAGAAAAATTTTATTGATGCAGTGTGTCTTTATAAAGCTGTTCTTGAGAGCCAAGTGTTTTGTATTTTATAGTGAAGTTGCATGTTTATGAAAAATGTGCTGAAAACGGGATGTAATGTTTTTTTTTGAAACTCGTATCTAGCAGTAGTATATGGTAGGTTGCCTCATGAGAGAACCTTTTATTGAGAGTTTATTGTACCTTTTTGTTTTGATTTTGGTTTTGGTTTTTGAACCAAATTTTTTTGGTATGAAGAGCTAAGTTTTTGTTGAATAACCAGGTGTTGATTATTGCAGTCAAGGTATTAGAGATTTGAAACAAGCTCCGTTTTTATTTTGTGCTGCCATAGAGAGGGGTTTTTTTGGAGTTTTTTAAGGTATAATCTGAAAAAAATAGAAACAAAATACTTAAAGCAGTATCTTGTATGCAGTTTTACAGTTTATAAACTGTGTCTTTGAACCAAAATGTATAGGTTACTACACTATGCTTAGCCAAGCACATATTATTTCAGGTGCTGTTCTCCCTTTGGTTCCCTACAGTTGACAACATGTGAAAAAATCAGTTTCTAACCTAGGAAAATTTTATCTCATTGAATAATGGAACATTTTCATATAATCCATCAATAAATATGTTACAGTTGCAAGGTGGCCTGTAAAGATTAGAGGAAAGTATAGTACTAAAACACAGATTTACTGATTTCCAAGCTATAAGATTACTAGTAAAGAAACATTTCAGAATTTTTTCATTGGGCTTTTTTTTTTTACCAATGAAAAAAGGTACCCTGAACAATTAGATTATTCTGCCTCAGCTTAACAACCTTCCCCTACACCCCCCAGCTTTTCAACATTTATACCTACAGATATGGGGAAAATGCTGCCTAAAAGGGCAATTATGGTTGATTTGAATTGACTTCAAAATAGTTGGCACAACAGAACTGGCTTACTTATGCTTCAGCAGTGCAAATGCAAGTTGTTGGGGTTTTTTATGGTATAAAATGATTGAAAGCTAGCTTTATAGTTTCCTCTTTGACAGAATTGCACTGAAAACATTTGTGGAAGATGTACCTTTAAGTCCATTTTATACAAAAATAGGAAAAACTGATGCTGAAACTGCTGCAGACTCTTGAGGCTTTATGTGCATAAACATGGTTAGGTTAAACTTCATCGAATATTGATGCACATTATGATCAGTAATGTTTAATGTAAATTTTAACTGTAGTTTTGCAATTTGAACTTTGATTTCTTGGGTTATAATGTGTAACTCATTATTTCTTGAGAAATAGGCACAGCAAATATTTCATTCTTATTCAAACCTCTTCTAAGTTCATTCTCATCTCATATAAAGAAAATGAATATTTTATGTACTAACATTGAGATCTGCATACAGTAGCTACAGTAGAGTATAATTATGTATAAAAGATAAATTGCTAACATTCAGTTAGCATGCTCTTCTGCAATGATAATGTTAAGTTTATAAAAATGTGCTGTATTACATTAAAAGATCAAATTGAACTCACCGTAACAAGTTCCAGTATGAAATTTTTATGAGATTACCGAAGTATCTTGCTGTACTTTGCAGCAAATTAAGCTTATTTGTGTTACATTTCCTTTTCTTGCTGCAGTGCAGCAGGAAACTTTCAGTGATCTGCAGTTTATGTGTAAAATGCAAACAGTGATTGTAGTCTCGATACTAGTGTTTAAGAGTAACTCACCCTGATTCCAGAAGCATGGGAATTTTTTTACTCGTCACCAACTGAGGTAATTATTATTTAGTGCTAGCTAATCCACTAATAGGAAGGAAACATGAAATTGGTTGAGAGGTCTAGTGTGAGTACACCTCTTCCACCTAGGATAATCTAGAATCTTATGTTAACTATGCTTGACTTGGCCAGTTGGCTTTATTTTCTAGCAAAATTGAACACTTTTTCAAATATTTTGACATTTGCTGTTCTGACATTTTGATCTGTGTGAACAAAATCATTAGGATTTACAAAAAAGGATTCATAATTAAAGACATTTCCACTGAATATGAATATGCTAAATTTGTGAGTAACTTGCAAAAAACAGACTTCACAATTAAATACTTCATTCTGGCATAGCATTTGTCATCTGATATTCTAAAAAAACCCACCAAACTTCACAGAGGTGTGTGTGTGGAGTTTTCTTGCTATTTTTTTTGCATGTGTAAGTTTTGACAGATTATCAAAACCTGCTTTTGTGAAAACACACACACTAGGTTTTGGATCCTGCAAGTTTACATCGCTGTGGTTCTGTGGGGTTAGTTCTTAGATGAATTCGTCCTATGCAGATACAAGTACAAAACCAAATACATTGATATGTTTGACTGTTCTAACACTTGTGCACACAGCGCATGTAATGGAAAGAACATACACGTATCTTAAAACTGTATACCCCAGACATACAAAATTTTGAATTTGTGGATGGAAATATTTTTTAAATATATACATATATATATGTCTTCTAGAGATTAATTCATCTCTACCTCATTGAGGTAGGTGCAGTACCTGTTTTACAAAGAAATTTTTAAAGAAACGCATTCAAGTGTACCCCTGTGTTTGTCCAATGCAGTGTGTCTACAAACATGTAAGATTAAGATGAGTTCTAGATGGCCATCCCACTACTCTCATGGCTCCATAAGGACCAAAATTATACAATTCACCTGACCAAGACCCTCTGTCCAGTTATGCATCAGGAGGAGCAGAAGAACCTGAACACATTCTTGTTTCCTGTTATGCTCACAAATTGCCATCCCAGTCTTTGCATCTTTGTTGGATGTTGCCTTTGCAAAAGGTGTTTACTAATTTAGGTGCCATTTCCTAAGTAGACTTCCTGCTGTATCCGTATGTTTGTCCGACATACTTAGGACACCTGCTTCATTACGTACAGTACAGCTTCTGGTGTTTTGTTGCTAGTGGAAAAGTAAGAAGCTGAATGTTGGCAACTAGATAGAAATACAGAACAGCCCCCCCCCCACCCCCCCAGTTTGCTTTAAAGTTCAAATTTTGCGGTCTAAAAGATCGGACCTCTGCATGAGAGTTCACCAAGTGCCATTATATTTGTATAGGCAGGATAAACATAGTATCATGCTGTGTGTATGCAGTAACGAAACGGTTTCACGCTTGCACCTTTTTTAGTGCCTCCCTACAGTCATGATGTGGTTTTAGTAGCACTTCCACTTCTGTACTGAAGATGTGTATTGTATATTCTTTTGAGATAGCAGTATTGTATCATATCTATGGAAGGAGGAGGAAAATCTCTCAAATACAGATTTCTACCCCTGCAAATCAGTATTTTAGTAATCATGTGATAAGTTGGAATTAGTGTTACATATAGTTTCTTTGGAGGGTGGATAACATCTTATAAAGGGTTTTATTTGGCTAACCATGTTTCTGATGCTTGTATCCTACCTCATGTATGTAGATACAAAGGAACGCAGTATTTTGAAAATCAAAGCAGTATCACTGAATACTCTGCCTGCTTACTTGGAAGTAATTTTAAAATTGCAGTTCACAAATTTGTTACGTGATTCAGAGAGCTGAACGTTTTAGATACTAGGTTCTGTAAGACTGTGTCAGTATTGTTGCATTTTATTAATTTTCTATAGATAGGAGACAATTGTTCAATTATGACATGCCGTATGACAGAACATGTGAACTTAGTAACAATCTAAGTAGTAGTAACTCCTGTTGGTATTATAATATAAGAGAATATGTTAGAATGAAACATTCTTGCCCTAGAAAGTTTTTTCTTTAGTACGTTGAGAAGTCACGCTGACAGTGCAAACCAGCTTTCTTCTGAAGTCACGACACCTTGAAATAGTCCTGTTTGGAACAGCTGGCGCTTTTGGTAGATATATTTTAAGCTTAGATGTTTCTGTGTTCCTTGTAGTGTGTTTATATTCAGCAAAATTAAATCCTTGTAAACTAAAGATATTTTGAAGAACAGAAGAGTTTTTAATCCATATTTAATAAAACAATAAGGTGTTCATTTAAAGCAGCGAGTTTTTTTTTTATAGCCATATCTGTAGATGCAGTAACATGTCACATGGATCTGATGTACGCCACCATTTCTCTGGAGCCTTTGACCTACACCATACTGAAAGGCTGTAGAAACTGCCTTTGGTTTTCCCCAAAAGGCAGTTATTCTTGTCTTTCCATAACCATTTCAAAAGATAAGAGCTGGAGGAGCAAGGGAGAGAAATATGATGGGTTTATTTATCTTCTGCTATGTTCTGTATGGTGATGGAAAAACAATGGTGTGTTGAGGTGTGTTGGGTGAAAAGTCGGGTGTTAGAAATGAGTTATTAATTTGAAAGGTACTAGAGAGGTGAGTCAAGGGTAGGGAATGAACAGATAAGTGAGGTGGGAAAGCAGTTACTCGGTCCCACATGACCAGTGATAGGAGTCTTCTATTCAAGATGAAAGCCTGGATGAGGGAAGCCAAGTTAGTGACGATAATATTACCGTTATTCATTTAAGAGAGGAGAACAGAGGATATATTGCTGCTTTTGATTTGAAGGAAGAGGCTGAAGTGTTGAAATATATGTAAAAACATGCACAGAATTGAGATAGTGCCCAGAGCGTGTTTGTGGAAAGAGGGTGATAGCTGCTGCTGAGGTCGAATGTCATTAGTAAGGGGTTTGGGATAGTTAGGCAAAAGAGGATTCTAACCTCCATAGGTAGGAAGATAAAGTTAAGGCAGTATCCATGTAAATGCAACACTAAAAATGAGGCGAAAGAAGCCAAGACATGAGCCACTTAGAAATGAGAGCTCTCAGAGCTGCCTAAAAGCAACGGTCTTTCCAGGTGCAAACTGCAGACAGCAATACATAACCATCAGTAATGATGTCTCCTACAGTGCCTCTCATTAAGTCTTTCAACATCACCTCTTCTCTTAGCAGCTTTGTGTGAAACCCCGATGACCGAGTCTTTCCTACTAATTTCAGTATGTCTTGTCAGCAGCCTGGGATGGTTCTCCCCTTCCCTTACATATATATGTCCTCTCCTAGGGAACGACATGTGTCTTATGCCCAGTTATTGCTGCCTTTCATTCCCTTCAGTGGGCTCCAACCAGCCAGGCTTCCAGGTCTTTCTCGTTTGCAACTGAGAGGGCGCTCAGTCACTGGAACAGGCTTCCCAGGGAAGTGGTCATGGCACCAAGCCTGTCAGAGTTCAAGGAGCATCTGGATAATACTGTTAATGAGATGATTTAGTTTTAGGTAGTCCTGCAAGTAGCAGGGAGTTGGACTTGGTGATTCTCATGGGTCCCTTCCAGCTTAAGAGACTCTGTCATTCTAGAAGCAGCTATCATGCTGCTTGTTTCACAGCCATCAAGTTGTGAAACAAAAGCAGTCAGCATACTACTACCTAACTGCAGCACCTATTGGAAGAGTTGTGTACAAGTTCTGTAGTTGAACTAGAGATGTAGTAGGTGAACCGCTACACTTCAATATCTCTGTTTTCAGTATCTAGTGAACCAGGCTTCCAAGGTTATAGTACTTCTCTGGAATTGTGATGCTGTCTTCCAATATCTGACCTGCATTATCCAATGAAATGGCAAGTAAGGACTCCCCTGAAGCATAAGTAGCCAGCTCTGTGCTCCCAAATACAAAAGAGAGTGTAAACCAAAAGAAGAAATAACTTGGAAGTATTTGGGCAGAAGTTCAGTTCACTTCTTGCTGTTTGTATTAGGGAAGAAGCAAGTCTTTGGTAGGAACATGAAAGAAAATGAAGATTATTGCAGTAGGGAAGATCAAATTTTGCCAAACCATTTTCTTGTATTCATGGAAGGAACAGGAAAAGTTACTCATAAAATATTATTGCTTCAGCAACTTTTAATGATTATGTACTTGGGTACTATCCCGACAAATTTGTGACTGTGGGTTATGGAGTATTACACTAATTCTGCGTGGGATAGTATTTTAATCTCTGCAGAGATCTAAAAAATGAATTCTGTTTTCTCCTTCCTAAGCTGCTCTGCTACTTGTATTATTTTTTAATAAGTCTAATATTTAATATCGGATCAGCAGCCACTGCCTGCTTTCTGGTTTTGTATTTATCCAAAATAGGGAACTGAGAGATGGCCATAATGCTGTAGTGTCATTTGGCACTATCATACCTAGTTTAGATAAAATACTTGATGTGTCGGGAGAACACTTTAAATCCATACTTAATTCATTAATTTGTTCAAAACTTGTTACTCTACCTTTAGTTTCTGTGCTATTTGATGTTGAATTTGGAACATAGTTTTCTTTTGTATCCTTTTCTGTTTATGCAAGTCGAGCTGAAAGAGCCAATTATGATCTGCCTAAAAAAAAAGTATTAATAGTATAGAATGTGTAGTGTGTTGCTGCTCCATACCAGAGCCTTCACCTTCACAAATCTTGTAAGTTGTTCAGCCTCAAATACTTGCTTTCAGTGTAAACCAGTTGTTTCTCTTGGAGCCTGTGGAGTTGTAAACCAGCTTTCAACAGTCAAGGCCTTTCTTCTGTTTGATAGACATACACTGATAACATACATATGTTGTTTATTTATACAAATACTTGGCATAATGCAGCAAAATGAAGGTGGAGCTCTGAAGTATTGTCTATATAGTATACATAGAATTGCAAACCTTTTCTCTCTGACTACACGTATGCATGTTTACCAAAAGAACTTACTGCTTAAGGTTGAGGAATGTTTTTGCAGTCTGCAGGGAGCTATACTATTCCGTTCTCTCTCACTGTGTAAGTGTGCTGTGTAAGTCTGTATGGACAGTGTGCTTAATGCCATGTTTGTTCCTTTAAATTTCCTCATGAAATAGCTTTTCGTGTGGTCTGTTGTCTTGTTAGCAACTGATGCACTCTTAAGACAGACTTGATGGGCTTTACTGAGGAAGGTCTTCTGACTGTTGTCCTGACCCTACAGGGACTCTTGTTTGAGTGGGAAATAGTTTTGGGGTGAAGTTCAGTCTTTTTACCTGCGTACTGAGAGAGAAAGGGACATGTTTCAAAAATAGCTCCAGAAAAGAACCACTTTTTCAGGTCCCTTTGCATAGCTAGGTGGGCCAGGGCACATTCGAGTTCTCAGAAGAAAGAGTTTTCTCCATTGTTACTGCTAAAGACAAGGAACATTCTTCTGAAGGTATCTTCAGAACATTTCCTTGTTATGCCAATATGCCCCGAGATCTCTCAGCTCAAGCAGGGGCTACAGAGGCACAGTAGATTACAAAAATCTGTCTTTTTGAGCTGGTGGGGCTTTGGCCTTCCCAAGCAAGGACCACATGGGTGGTCTGGAGGTCACTGGTTGCTTTGCTTCTGTACCTGAGGAAACAGTACGCTTATTACTGTTCTATCCTCAGCAAGAAAAAGTAGTCCTCAGCACTGAAGCCATCCCTGCTTAGGACCCACCACCCTCTTTAAATTCAAGACTGATGAGGACTTTTAAGTAGTTGTTAAGTAGCTGGGTCATCCCATTTTGTTATGAAGGGACAAAAAACCCCCGAAGTGTTCCTCAGTTTAAATTCCTGGGATGAATGACAAACAACTGGGGGGCTTCTCAAGGTGAATCCCTTATTTGAACCTATGGATTCCATATTCTTGGTAATGAAATGTGATGTTCCTGATAGCCACGACCTCTACTAGACACAGGGAGATGCTTACCCTCGCATCCTGTTCTGTTCTTTCAGCCACGTTTCTCCATTCCTCTATCGTGTTCATTTTAAAAGCAGTCGGAGTTTCATCTCGGCCAGGAAATTACTTCAAGTCTTCTCATGAGCCTTTTGCTTTTAGGTCTAACTTGTCTGTCACAGTCTTGAGATCAAAAGGCTTTTTGATTATTTTTTTAAAACTGCATAGATTCGGACCTTTGGACATCTTTTAAGCTGTTCATCGCCCCTGCAGGCATTCTGTCTAGGTGTTCTGCTATTTCTAACCAGTGACTGTACAACAGGATAGTAGTCTGTGTCCAGACCTTCTATAAAATACTCCTAGGAGGTCTGTGGTCAGAGTGCGTTGTGCCAGGACTCAGATGACTCTCAGAGCAGTGCTTGAAGATCTGCTGTATTCTAGTTGTCCCCTGTGCATCTGTGTGCAGCCTCATCCATGCTTTCACAAATCTAAAATCAGATTTCACCACATGTGTCACCACTAGAGCTGATGGGGGTCACCTGGCACACTGATACTACACACAGCTTTGGTTGAGGTTTTTTTGAGAACCTTCTCCTATGCTTGATAGTAGCTAACAGCTACTAAACTGCTAACTGCACTAAAATCGGCGTAACATTTTTATCGAGTGTACTCCAACTCACTTGAAAAAAAAGGAAGTTAGTGTATGCATAGTGGGTGATGTTTGAGACACAGGAGCATCCTACTTGTTTTTCCTGTCCTTTGGTATCTGCTATGGATACATTCCTGCAGCTGAGAGGTACTGAAATGCTGAGTATGAGAGGAGAGAATCTAGAACATGACAGCTTTGCATATGACAAGGGAAAACTCTCCTGTCTCATGTGTAAGAACCATGGTTATTAAAGTTACAGATGTGTGCATTTACCTCCTTTCTGCCATTTCTGTTAGTCTTCTGAAACATCTGATGTTTTCAGAGTAGAAACTGAAGTGGAACAGTTTTGTCGTGTACTTTCATGAAAGAGGGCAGGTCACGAATATATGCTGAAACACCCTTGGTCCTGGGTTCTGTGCATACCTGTGTTAATGTTCATTGGTAAGAGCTCGAGTGCCTGTTAGGTTGCCTCTTATTTTCCCTCTTTTACACATTTAAATTTTTAACGTGCTGAAGCAGACTGTTGTGAAATGGTTCTGAAAACAAAGTTGCACGATTTAACCATAGTATACTGTTTCCCTTATTTGAACCAAGGTTTTTAACTTTTCTTCATACAGCATAGACTGCTGTGGAAGTGGTCTTAGTGGCTACGAAGGGGAGAGCTACCAAACTAGGGAAAAAGTTCAAGTCCTCATGGGAGAATAGGCCGCACTCTTGCTTATAGCAGGCAGCATCTGAGTTCAATAAAGGACTGGCAGTAGCCATGGAAAACTCCTCAGAATGTGTGATGTGCTAAAACCGAAATCAGCACATACAATCTCTTTGGATTTTTTCTATCTTCTGTATCTTTTCAGTTTCTTTTGATGTTTCTGCCATGGATTCCCATCCGCTCTATGCTGTTCCTTCTTAGTCGTGTCTAATAGCACAAACACAAATGAGAAAAACCAAGTTTATCTCAAGTAAAAGCCTGTCTAAAACTCTTAAAGTTCTGCCTATTTTCCCAACAGCAGCTGCACTCCGCTCGTTGCTGTACGTTCACTGGCCCACAAGGCTTTGATGAGCAGCAGTGATTAAAAACAGCCCCTGAGAAGGAAGGTTCATCTCCCACCATCACTGGAACATGTGCCTGTTTGCACATATCTGCTGTGGCTGAAAGCCAGAGCTATGCAAGAGGAAAACTGATAACGAATGAAAAATGGTGGAATGGAGTAAAGGAATAAATATGCTTTTCAAGCCCTGAGACTATCCTCGGGAAAAAAGAGGTCCAAAAGAAATGCATAAAAAATGCAAACTTGCAGATTCTTGTAGATGGCCTTTTTAAGTAACACATTGAATTTGAGAGATTGGGGGTGTTTGGGTGATTTATTGAGAAAAATCTCTCTATGAAGAAAAAAAGTATTTCAGCACTCTGCAAAGAGGAGTAATTTCACTGAACACTGCATGAACAGTCACGTGGTGACCAAGTCACACAACACTTTTGTCTCCTGAAGGGAAGCAGTATACATTCACATTGCTGAAAGGAGACTGGTAACAGGTTTAGATTCTAGCAATGTGGTATTGCTTAAACAATCCCTCCATCTTAGCGAGCTTGTGTCCAAGGGAGCATTTGGGGCAGTCTGGATGAGAGATTAGGTGATTTACTGCTGAGGTGGAGCAAGAGGTCAAAGGAGAAACAGGTGGCCACAGATACATAGAACAGGCATGGATCAGGATTAGCTTGCCAGTCACAGGTTTAAATGTGACATAGTGGATGGAGCTGGGAGGTAAAGATGTGATTCGTGGGTTGGGAAGAAGCTGCAAGGTGAACTTCCCTGCTGGGCATGAGAGCGTTTCAATCCCGGACATATTTGAATTAGATGAGATTGGGAATGGGTATTCTGGCGGCTTATACTGAAACATGAAGATTTTCTCTTGCACCTGTAAACAGCCTGCTTCTATGCTTAGGAGGTGTCAGTCAGCCAGACGGGTAGAAACAGTGGCTGGATGATTGGACTCGGAAGACTGGTTCAAGGGCCACTCTGCCTCAAGGCTGGTGACAAGAGGTGCCACAGGGATCTGTCCTGGAATGTGTTATATTAAATATCTTTATCAGTGACCTGGAGGAGATGGCAGAGTGCTTGCTTGTGAAGTTCCCAAATGACACAAAATGGGAGGGGATAGTCAATATGCTGCCATACAGAGGCACCTAGAATCCTTGGAGAAATGGGACTGCCTCATGAAATTCAGTAAGGTCAAATGTGAAGTCCAGCCCCTGCACAGGAAGAACCCTCGGCCATGATACAGGGCCGGGGACTGACTAGTTTGGGTAGCAGGTCTGCTGAAAATCACGTTGGGGGAGTTGGTAGACAGCACTGTGGGATGTATTAACAGGAGCCAAGCCACCAGATGAGGAGGTGGTGATTATCCCTTGTACTTAGTTGTTACTAGACTGCATCTTGATGCTGTGCTCAGTTTTGGCACCCCAAGAACATGAAAGGCTGATAAATTCCTGTGAGTTCAGTGGAGGGCCACCAAGATGGTCAGGACCTGGTGCACAGACTGCCTGAAGGGAGGCTGAAGGAGCTGGGCTTTCGGTGTGGTTTTGGGGATGTAAGAGCAACCTGCTGATACCTGCAGGGAGGCTGCTGAGAAGATGGGCCCAGGCTTTTCATAGCAATGCATGGTGGGAGGAAGGGAGCCTAAGTCAGAAGCTGAACCTGGGCCTAAGGTTGGATGCAAGAAGAAACTCATGAAGACAAACTTGACGAGGATGGGATCAGTTAAGCAGCAGAACAGGTTGCCCAGAGAGATTATAGTCTCTCGCTAGGTGAATTTCAAGAACCAGCTGTGTAAAGCCCTGAGCAACCTGACCTGACGTCATGGCTGAGCCTACTTTGAACTGGATTTTGGACTAGAGACCCCCTGAGGTCCCTTCCAGCCTGAGTTATCTTACGATCCCATTTCTGTGACAGCATAGCTTATGAAGTGGGCATCATGAATTAGGGAAACTTTCCCTGGCGTGGCAAATTTAGGTCACTCTATTATAGCATTCAATTTTTATTCCGCCTGCTGGTTAACATCACCATAGAGGAGTGTTAGTATAGTTTAGAAGATAACAAATACAAAGCTGATAGATTGGTTCATCTGTGCAACCTGCTCTAGGGGCACCTGCTTTAGCAGGGGGGTTGGACTAGATGATCTCCAGAGGTCCCTTCCAACCCCTGCCATTCTGTAATGTTTCTGACTTGTGATTATGTTTGAGTATGGGTTCAAAATAACTTACTATACATTTGTGCATGTATATATGCCTGTATATATCTGCATACCTGCACATACGCAGGCAGCTTGAAATCAGATTTTTACTTCTAACTGATTTCTAGTTATTAGTATCAGGAATGTATGCATTGTTGTGTTAATGCAGTATGTGTTATTATTACAAGTCATGTAGCATATTCGAGGCCCTGTATGGCCGTGGGCTTAATTCACAGTTCTCCTAATCCACTGAGTACTAAACTTAAATCTCAAGATACCATGGTGGACTTTGGATCTGAGTAAGTGAAGAACTACTCTTTAGTCAGTTTTTTTTAAAGACTTCTAAAATTACTTGGTATGGCAAAGATGAATATTCCTCAATGGAGGATTGCCAGCACTAAAGGCAGACCCAGGCTGGTGGAGGCACACATTTGAGGAATTACACATTGTGGCAGATGCATCCACCCTGACAAAGACCGGGGCTTTCCAACCCTTGAAACTTGATTCTTTCACACCCTTTCCTTGCTCTTCACATGCTTTACAGTGGCTGTTGCCAGGCTCAGTCCCTGGAGCATGAGGCTTCAGCGAACAAGGACTGACTGCAGGCCAGACTCAACTAGGGTATAAATGGAGCCCCTCAGAGGGCAAATGGAGTCGGTCCTCCTTGGAGCAGGGAGTGTGCAGTCAGGGACTCTCCCCTCCGGTCAGGACGCCACCCAAGGTAACTCCTCAAGGTTGAGAGCCCTCGCTTTATTAGGTGAGTGTGCATTTTGGGTCATCATTCTAAGGATTGATCATGAAAGCTTAGGAATTCTTAAGTCAGCTGTGTAGTATTAATCCCACCTGGCATCCAAACCTGTATTTTACTAATGTTTGTCAGAGTCCTAAACAATTTTGATTAGAGTAAATCTCATTTTGATGAGATTCTGCCTTATCTATTTTGTGGGTGCCTCCGCGACACACATCTGTCAGAGGCAGCCCACAGGCACAGCAGTTTGTGCAGCAGTTTCTAGGCTCTGCTTTGAAATTATCTGGATATTCTGAGATTTTTTTCTTGGGGTTGGTAGAGGACTTTTGAGGAGCCTTTTGAGGAGCATCAGTGTGCTGCTGCATGTGGGGATACTGCAACTTCGAACAGGTCTGACCTCCTGAAGAAAGGGAGCTCTGAGCTCCTCTTCAGTTGGTTCCTGGTCAAAGCGAACGCATGCCTGTCCAGCGGGTATGGGGCAGCCGTGTAAAAGCACTGTACAGCTCCCCATAGCAGCAGTTAGTGCAGGACAGAGCCAGGGACCTCACTGTGAGCAGCACACACATGCCCTGCTGGGGGGAGGATGCGCCACAGAGCACAGACCCCAGCAGCGTTGGGCCAGCTGCCCCTGCGATGTCAGCAGCCTCAGTCCCAACACAGGTCTGCAGGACTGGGGCTGAGGGACGCTGGGGACCTCTCACCAGGGCTGGCGAGATGGGCTTTTGCCCACAGGAGGAGGCTGCCTGGGAGGGTCTGTGTTGCCAAGTAGCAGAGCTGTGGGAGGAAGGCAGTGGCTGCACAGCATCAGGGATGACAAGATCAACCAGACCACCTCCAGGACCTTTCAGGTACAAAAGCCTGAAATTCCTAAAAGCTGTGCTCAAGGAGGTACGGACAGTGTGTTGGGTGGGAAAGCAGGACTGTCACTACAGTGAAGGCTGGGAGCTGGAGGCTTCCGGCCTCAGAAGCATGGCTCCTGCTCCCCCTGCAGATCTGCTGCTAGGGAAGAGCTTCAGTGTCTGGTAGCAGGTGAGGAGCTGGAAGCTCCCTCCAGTGCAGCTGACTACCTCAGCCAGTAGCACTGGGAGAAAGCACTGAATGGCAGCAGCAGGAGACTCCCATCTGTTGAGCCAACCTGGTATCTAGGGAGGCTTGCTTGGGGCTTGGATCTTGCTTTTCCATGTGAGCACCACCAACGTGCCTGGGGAGACTAGGGATGACAGGGGAGGGAAATGGTGACCCACCATCAAGTGGTGGATCGGGTTAGCAAGCAAAGGGAATCAACGAAGAAAGGGCTGAAAGGGGCCAATTTTGAGAAAAGAAAGTACCTGTGGCAGAGATTTATGGAGGAAGGTCTTGTGCCTCTTCTGGGGTATCAGAACCACTGCGTGCCTCTCTGAAGGGCTTGTACACTAATGCATGTGGCATGGTGAGCAAACAGGAGAAATCAGAGGTCTGCGTGCAGTTGCAGGGCTGTGATCCAATTCACATCACAGAGATTTGGTGAGATAGCTCACATGACTGGAGTGCCACCATGGATGGATACAAGCTCTTAGGGAAGGTTAGAGCAGGAAGATGAGGAGGGGGAGTTCCTCTGTATGTGAGTGCAGCAGGGGTGCAGGGAGCTCTGTGTGGGATGGGTGAGGAGCCAGCTGAGAGCTTATGGGTCAGGATTAGCAGGCAGGCCAACACAGGTGACATTGTGGGTGTCTGCTACAGACTGCCTGATCAGGAAGAAGTAGTAGCTGAGGCCTTGTTCAGACAACTTGAAGAAGCCTCATGTTTGCAGGCCCAGGTCCTTGTGGGGACTTCAGCCACCAGAGGTTCTTTCCAGCCTCAAGTATTCTGTGATTCTGTATTACACTCTGCCTTCTAGGAAACGTACAACAAAAATACCAGCCATGGGAGCGAAGCACTACAGAATTACATAAGGAGTTGAGTGTTTGCTGCAGTTCAAGACACTCTAGATGGTTTATCTCGTTGTACAAGGACCAAGGAGCGTGGACATCTGGAGCTTGGCCATACTTCATCTGCCATGTTCTTCCCCTTGAACGGGGATAGTAGTGTTTTGGCTACTGCAATGTGCGTGGCTGCTTACAGCAGAGAGAGCAGGTTAGACCTTTCCTTTTCTATCACAGGAAGACAAAATTTTAGCCTCTGCATCTTGAACAGAAACATTACAGTGCCTTCTCCCCAGCTGTCTTTTTATCCCTCTAAATTGGCCAAATCAAGAGGCTGATGGCAGAGTTGCTCTGCTGGCAAGAACTGGAGATAAAAGGCTGATGGAGCAGCCTCTACCTCATTGAAAAAAGGTTTTATTTGAACTCACGGTTTGTTTTTTCACCCAGTCCTCTCCTAGAGCACTTGAGACACTCAAGAGTTATGTTGATGCGTAAACGGGGTGTTCTATTAAGCAGACACAGTACCATAAGCAGGACTGTTTCCACTAGCACAGGATTCCCTAGGGATAAGTCTGTGTGTCCTTCTCCATCATAGGTCTTACCTACTGAAGAAAAAAACCAAACCAAACCCAACAGGCCTTTTCCTGTGTTACGCATGGAATAGTTATTGGCAAGGATTTTACCTTTCCTTCCCACAAGGATGGCTTAGGGTTTCTTTCAGGATGTGGGAGGTGCCAGTGTGTGTGATGTTAATAGCAGAAACCAGGTCAAGCACAGGAGTTCATGACCGGACCAGCATTTGTTGGGGAGAGGCTGAGATCAAAGAACAGAAAAGTGATTGTACTGGGAAACTGTACTGTACCAGAGAGACAGACTGCCTCCAGTAGTGGCCAGAAATGTGTGTCTGGGGGAGAGTAAGAACAGGAGAAGAGTATATAGTAACCCCCCCAGACATCCCTGTTGCTGTGAGCTATTTTCAATGCAGAGGATTTCCTGAGCTTGTTGAGGTTTAACTGTTTAGTAACTTGCAATGGATTTCTCTTCCAAGTCCAGTCTCTTTCAAGCCACAAAAAACTACACATGCAAGGTGCTTTTTGGCAAGCAGCTACTGTGTGAGCTGCCTGTGCTTGTGTGTCTCTCAATCCAGTTCCTACCACCTTCGTTTGACTATCCCTAGTTCTGGTGGTGAAGGACATGCTGAATGGTCAGCCCTTGACCACCCTCCTCGTGCCACTTAGACCTTTACAATACTGTCTCAGTTAATCTGTTTCGGGTTTTTTTGAAGGCTATAAAGAAGCCATCCCATGTCTTTTGAAGAAGACAGCAGAACTGGAAAACTTGTTATCCTTGTTATTTCATTTTGACATGAGGAGACTGGAACTGCCCCCAGTTTTGCCATAGTGATGGTTCCTTATTCCTTCTAATAATTCCTACCACTGGGTTTTCTTCTTTGAGTACTGAGCTGCTGTTTTAATGAAAACATGTACCAAAACGCCAAACTCTTGCTCATGAATGGTAACAGTCAGTTCAAAGTGTATCAAGAAAGTTCTCTAGCTATGGGAGAAGTTTAATTTCTCCATCAGGGATTGCGGTCCTCTGCCTTACCCACGGAAAGCTTAAAATGGCAGAAAATGTGAGGAGGAGAGACAGTGCTTCCTCACACCTTTGTTTCCTTTAAATGCTGGCTGGTCTTCTTTGCCTCAGGCAGCTGAGCCCTCTTACTTATTATCACAAGCGCTATCTGAGACTGAGGTGTCTGCACCGGCCATGGTGTGACAGGAGTAGGTGAGCCACCACTTCATTGTCCAAAACCAGGAAAGAATGACAAAGGTGGTGAGGCACTGGCACAGGTTGCCCAGAGAAGCTGTAGATGCCCCCTCCCTGGAAGTGTTCAAGGCCAGGTTGGATGGGGCTTTGAGCAGCCTGGTCTGGTGGAAGGTGTCCTTGCCCACGGCAGGGGGCTTGGAACTAGGTGAGCTTTATGGTCCCTTCCAACCCAAACTATTCTATGGTTCTGTGAATTTCTTCATCCAAAACTGTTCAGTTTCCCCTTCACCCTGTGTTCTTGTTAAATACCTTAAGCCTATTAAATACCCCCAAATTCCTCAGTAGCTGCATTTGCCACTTGATGATCAACCTGGAATTTTTGTAGGTAACTGCTACTTTCTATTTACTCTTCTATTAAAAGATTAATTGACTAGTTTTGCAAACTAACCTCTGCACACACTAAAATCAGCAGGACAGTTTTTTGTTTTCAGTAGGAACAGAAACCTGTTCAAGAGCAATCTGTATTTCGCTGAAGCAATGATCTGGTTTTTGTACCTGTGGAAAGGGTGTGCATTTCTCACTTGCATGAACAGTATGTTATTTAATGAACTTACTAGCTGGTAATTAGCTAGCAGCACATATAGAATGACTATGTTAGCATGATAGTCTGCTACTAAATAATCAAAAGCAAAACTGCGTAGGTTTGTAACACCTGAAAAGGAAAGACCTCACTGGTACTGCCAGTCTTAGCACAAGCTTCCAGTACTTCAGTTAAAAGCAAGCAGGTTTCTTCCTGGCTGACTTTTTTAAAATTTATGGTCAGTCCTGCAACATCTGATTCTTTAATTTGGGTTTCACTTAGCCTGTGGTGCTGTTGTCTGTTTACCCTTCTGTGTCTGTTCTATGTTGTGTCGGCATTTAATATGAATAAGATGGGCTTCGTAGTCTTGATTTTATTTTTTCCTAAGTAAATATACCTTTCTAAAGGTTCTCCAGAAACAGGCCTGACTGTGTGAATAACTTAATAGATGGCTGAATGTGACCAGCAATGGAAAAGGTGCCAAACCCCCCTCCCTGCATTTCATATTGCTGTGAACAATGCCTCAGTGTGCCCAGGATTCTGTTGGGTAAGATGGTGTCACGCCAGTTTTTTCTTGGTTACTTCAGTACAGATGTGCACACTAGACTCTGAGACTTGAGAGCTTTGTGCTGTAATGACTGACAGCGAGAAGGACTGAGACATAATGGCTCAAAGTGTTTTGGTAGTTTCTCTAAGGTTGAATGAATCTTCCCGTTGGGATACCCTGTGGGTTACAGCGAGAGCGCACTTGGGACCCAACTCTTGGTGGCCTGACCTGGTGAGCTGAGCTGCTGCATGCCAGTCTGAGGTGTCCCACTCATGGCTGCTGTCCTGAAATGGTGGCAGGAGGTCGCGCCCAACCAAGAGAGAGTTGCAAGAGGACACGTGTCTGCGCCTTGCCTCTTCCTCACTTGAGCAACAGCTCGTGGCCCTTTGAGTTGGGCTTTGGGCGGGCACAGGCAGAGATGCTGGTCTGCTAGGACTGTGCACGTTGCCTGCGCAGCTGTTCCCCATCTCCTCCGGAGGAAAGAGACACCAGGCCAGGCAGAAACCTCCTGCAAGCTGGGTCTGGCCTGCAGACCCCAGTTGGGCTCTGCTGAGCTAGCCCATCCATGCTGTAACTGCACTGAAAATTATCTGCTTGTGCAAGATTTATATATTTTAATTAGCATGGTTTGATGTGGGGGTGTGGGTATAACCGACCACATTCTGACAGTAGTTTATGCTACTGTTTTGAAAGTCCATATCTATAAATCCAAGGCTGTTAACATGTATTAGGTTTGGCACTGTATCTGAAGTGTTGCTTTAGATTAATGTCGATGTTGTATACGTATGGAATCTTTTTTTTTGATCTAGGAAATTAATGTTATCTTCATGAGCAACAAATAGGCTGTTTGAAAAGGCATAAGGCTGAATGATCAGTGTGGCTAGTGGGCATTAACATGAACTGCTTTCTTCTCTGTTATTTTAAACCAGTGGAATTGCTGATAAGGGGCTTTAAGTCAGGAGAAGAGTGAGCAAGTTTGGTGCCTCCACTTTACGGGCAGACATCCTCTCTTAGCTATGCATTATGGATCATAAAGATTTTAAAAGCACAATATGCAGACAAGGCAAAAATATTCAGTCATCTGATAACAGTTCTGATTGCAGTGCCATCATTTAAAACTTCGCTACTTTCAGGAAAGAACAAATGTGGACACTACAGAGTCTGTATGAAAAAAAAGGAAGTACAGGGCAAGATAGGGCATGTGCACAAGGGCTTTAAATAGATAAACAGTGTGGCAATTGATTTGAATGGTGCTGGGCAGGACAACTGCCCAGGGAGATGTGGAAGGGAGCTGGAGGGAGGATACGTTCCCGGGTACTCCTGGAAGAAGCTGATGAAAGAAGAAGAATTACTTAATTTAAATATTGACTTGTGCTCTGGGTAATTTCCATCTGACTTAGTGGAAGTTCCTTTTTAGGCAGATTTTAGTCGAATCTGTGCACATTGTTATTCTGAAGAAAGATTATTTTCACAAAGACAATGTTTACAGCTTGCAAGATGATCAAACAGATGGTTTAAATTTGTTCTGATGCTCTGTGTTTTTTCACAGTCTCTTTGTAAGTTAAATAAACTTGAAAATGATCTCTCTAGAACTGTGTCATTTCCCAGACGAGATAGCTGCTGGAGGACATGCCTGTCTTCTCTCTCCAAAGAGATAATCCTCATCTTCAGTAAATAGCAATGACTGTGGTTCCTTGCCCTTCCAGGACTTTTGCTTCTCTCTCCGCTCTCCAGAATGAGCCTATGACCTCACTGCCTCCTACCGTAGCTTCTAAAAGAGGTCCTTCATCATGCATTGTCTATGGACATTGTCCATGTCCTTTTCTCTTCCTGTCAGTCACCCTGACAGTATGGATCCTGCCTCCCATGCCAAGAGGGAGCCAAAAAGCAGGGCGGTGTGAAAGAGGTGATATTCCCAGTGTGACAGAAGTGATGTTCCCAGTGTGCAGCTATTCAGAAGCACAGACATTTCCTTTTAGCATCCCTCCAACAGTTCACAGTCTCTTTTTCCGTGCTGGCAAAGCACCCACTGCAGCCCACAAATGATAGCCATGTGGGTCGTCTTCTGCAGGGCTGAATGTGTAACTGTTTGTCCCATGTGTTACAGGCCAACTCTGGTTTCTGAACTCGCTCAAGTTTGTTCAGACCGGCTGCTTTCAGTCGCCTGTAGCAGGCAGTGCTGTCATAGCACCCAGTCGCCTCTTATGCAGTGAGTGCAGTTAACAAAGATCTTTTGATGTGCTCATGCAAGCCTTGATTACCTAAGCAGCTCCAAAAAACTTATTTGTGGATGACAAAGCAGTGAAAAAAAAAATTTATTTTTTTTTATTTTCTTCCTTTTGGGGCAGGGCTGTAAATTCAGCCTTGATTTGCTGTGCACATCTCTGGGGACGTTTTAATGATACATGTCTGCTGTCACTGTGCTGAGGTATATCCAGGGGCAGATTCTTGTCCATCACAGAGTCCGGCGAGGTGGTGAGCTAATCCCTTTCCATATTTAATTTATGCAGAGCAGAATTAGATTGTAATTGGATACCTTTGAACTTCTCTTCATAGTTGCTGTCTCAAAATCACCGTTAGTACAACCAAATAGTCCTTCAAACCAACATAAAGACTAGCCAAGGATATTAATCTAGTGGCTCTTTCTCTTCTTTGCCTGGCATAGAAATGCAGTGTTAGGAAGGAGTATAACTGCATAAAAATGGAAAGTTCCCTTTTCTTTCCTTTCCACATCTTTTATTTCTTCTTTCCAAGAAAAGGGAAAACAGACAGGCATAGAGATCTGTCTCTTTTTTATTATTTATTTCTCTCTCTCCACACTTTAGTTTTCCTTTTTTTGACTGAATCAGAATCTTTACTCATTTCTGATACATATTCTGACAGTCCTTGGGGATACTAGTGACAAGTAGAATTAAATGCTATTGCCACAGAAGTTTCTTGGCTTCTTTTAGCAGCAGCAGAACAGTCAAAGTGGTGGACTGTGTATTTGCCCCTCTCCTGCTTTAGAAAAAGCCTCAGCAGTTGGATCCTCCTGAGCCAAGGTAGTTTGAGTGGTCAGTTCCAATGAGACCAAGGTAACAGCTCGTAACCGGGGTAAGTCTAGTGTAGACATTACTTATCCCATGCTAAATTACAATTTGCTATGAGCTCTGTATAAAATCCATGGCAGTGGGCATAGCTGATACCACAGTGGTTTGGAAAAGTTAGTAAGCAAAATAAAAGAAAAAATCACTGTTATGATAGTGTGTGCAGTGAGAAAACTGGGGTACGTTCATTGTAAGCACCTTTTTGTTAAGAGGGTGGTATATTTATTACAAACTTGTGTAGCCATGTTTGTACATCTATGAACTTGAGCTCTGCAAGCAGAAGGAACTAGCTGTCAGTTCACTGCAGGTTTGGACATGTTACTGTCTGCTTGTGGAGACAGCAGGTCCTCCTTGCATGTGTAGGGCTGGGAGTTCTGGGAGGAAAAGGAAATATCGGGCTGTAACCATCTTCCTTAGGTTTATCTCCTGGTGTATTTTTATGTCTCCATGAATGAGTAACGTAGCCAATCTTGCAGGTGGCACAGACATAAAACATACGCTACTTGTTTTGGTAATTTCCCAGGTACACTAGGCTGGATTTTCAAATGACAAAAAACATTTTCAATTCACAAATACAGTTTTAGTCCTCACATATAGAGTGGAAAAGTATCTAGTGAAATTATCATCTGCTCCAGAGAGAGAATGAAAACAAATATATGCAAATACTAATATTTTGGTGCTTCAGTTGACCCTTCCCTATCAGCAGTAAGTACAGATTTCATAGTACTCATGGGATAGGGAGAAGATCCATGGTGATCCTTGCAGCTTTTATAGTTCAATAAATCTGTGATCATACAGTCTTGCACATACGATGCTGGGACTAGAGCCTGGCCAAAGCCTCCCCTGCTCTCCCAAAGGGAATGGCCTGCCAGAGCTGTCGGGTGAAGGTGAGCCCTGCAGACATCACACCCCTCGTACGTATCTCCTGGGTTGTAACTCGCCAGATCTCCAAACTGATGTGCAGGCTGTCTTTTTTACTGCAAATCCCCCTATTTTTATTCTATAACAAATAGCTTGTCTCAGTCATTTGGGCCAATGCTGTTGGGTGAGATCTTCATTGTGGATGTATTATTTACATTTCCATGCCCCAAGATGGGCACAGGCAAGTGTGGAGCAACAGCCAAACGCTGTTCTAAGATTTTCTGGTGTAATCTAATGTGACAGAAGAGCAAAGGGATGCGAGGAAAGGTAATGGAAATGCCGTTAGGGCCACAAGTTACAAGAAACAGCTTGGAGAAACATTTCTCTGTTTATAAATGATCAAGGGATTGTAATTGGCCTGCCTGCTTAATGTCTTCAAGGACATAAATATAGGGATGCAAATTAACAAGGATTTTAATGAAACACTAATCTACCTCTCAGAAATGGACACTTTCACTTTTTTCAGGTAAATATTCATGAGCCTGTGATGGAAGGCTGACCTAGAGCAGGTTTAGTGCTACTGAGGCCTCAGCAGGTACATTGCTGGTGAGAAGAGACTGGATCGTGTGAAAGCTCCCGAAGGACGCGGCACCAGTCTCAGGGCTGTTGAGTCCTTGAGGGGGTAGAATGAACAGGGAGGAGAGTGAGCCATGTACAGGCGTACAACTTAAAGCGCTCAAGGTGCCTTCGAGGTAAAACTCTGTGCATCCCTGGATTAAAGCCAATTTGCTGTTCTGTGTCCGCCAGCACCGCATTGTTCGTCGTTGTTGTAGAGGGCTGCTGACTGCTGTTTCTGAGCAGACTACGACCACGCTGGCCTGGGAAGGCGGAAGGCCTGTGCCCTACTTTTATGACTGGCCACGTGTGTTGTGGGACAGCCTGGGCCACAGGCCTGCGCTGGGCCGCCCCCCCCGCGCACCCCCCGACCACCGCGGCTCCCCGCGGGCCGGGGAAGGAGAAGGGAAAGAAGGGGAAGGGGAGGGGGAAGGGGAAGGGGAAGGGGAAGGGGAAGGGAATATCTCTGCCTCAACCATGTACAGCACAGCCTGATTACAGCTGGTTGATTGCAACACCGATCATTCATTAGTTAATTAGCAGACCTCTTCCCCCTCCTCCTCAACCCGGCTTCCATCCACTTTCACAAACTCCTGACAGCATGATGGTCCATTTANGGAGGCGCGAACCGGCTTTCAGCTGGGAGAGCCGGGAGGTCTTAACACGCGATGTGCCACGGTCAAAACTTTACCCCAAACTTTACAAAGCTCTTGTATGTCTGTCGTACGCTTTTCTTTCCCTCCCCAAGTTACATAGCACACATCTTAATGTCTGCCGTACTGCAGTGTGGAGGCCTGAGAGTGAAAATGTCTCCCAGCTCTTCCACCCATTCCTGTCACAACGTGGAAGAAGGCCAATGCTGTGCAGAGCTTGACCTGCCACACCGCTCTGCCACCACCTTAAAAACTGACTTACTGTATTTTCAGTAATTTTATACACATTGCAAGAGAGACATGCACCTGCGAACTGTGAGACATGGTGGCTGTAAGTTCGGGGAAGCAGCAGCCTCCACTCGCTTCTCCCTTCCTCGAGGCCGTTAGCACCTTGCATGTGCTGGGTACAGGCTTGGGTGAGAAAGGTTGGAAGTAGGAGGTGCACAGCTTTAAGACTGGGATATTTTTACATAAAAAGATGTTATTTTTGTACAATGCTTTTTTTCCTCTGAAGCTGCTGAACCATCTAGTACCTAGCAGACTACATCGAAGTCAATGGCTCTGGTTCGTAGAGCTGTTCTGCTTTCCATAATAAAGTTAAGGGCGGGGGAAGTAAAGTAAGTGATTGTTTCCATTTTTTTCATCAAAAAGTGAACAACATGGTCAAGAAAATTAAAGCTGCTTGGAAAAACATAACCTTGAAGCAGAATACATATATATATATATACACACACACAAAGGGGAATTTGCAGGTAACTTAGTTCATCACATATTGCAGATATGTGTGTTATCAAGTACAGCTATCCCATACATCACATCACTATTTGACATTATAACATGCAAGCACATGATTTTCATTTTTAAAAAAATCAGAACTCAAAGCCTGTCACTGTAAATTGCTTCTAGTTGCTCTTCAGAGTAGAATCCTTTTTCACAGTTTTCCCTCCAGTTTACTGACTTTTCTGTTTGTCCTTCTTTTCTCCTATTTTCCCTGATACCATAGGGAAAAAAAGTCAAAACCTTACATGATTTTCAGAGGGACACTTCACGCTGGAAAGAAAACCTATTAAGTACAGTATTTCCCAAGAAAATGTTATGAGGAACTAGGTTTCAGAAAACGAGCAGCCCAACCAGATTTTGGAAAGAGCTTGTCGTTCTTCAGATTGTCTAAAACTGTGAGTAAATAATCAGTTTCAGTTCTAGGTCACAGAAATAAGCAACTTGATTTTAGCAGGGAAGTGACCTTCCCATTGTGTAGACACTAGTGAGAACAGTAAGTGTGACCTGTTGTTCGATCTTGGTGGTCATGTTTAATGGCGTAAGTCATTGAGATATCAAGGAGGGGTCATAAAAATGATCCAACGTCTAGGAGGGAAACCTTGTGGTACAAGACTCACAGAGCAAAACTTGTATAGCTCTTTGAAATGATGAAGGATACACAAATAAAACCTACTTTAGCCAAAAGATGAGGTACCACCTGGAAGTCACTTGTGTAAGTTTATCCATGAAATCCCAGTTCTCCTGCCAGTAAGGCAGCTGGTGAGGGAACCAGGTGGACAGGTTTGTGTGGGTTACTGTTGCTGGGTCCAGAGTGACCACTGATGGTCCTGTGTGGGAGTAAGTGAGCACAGGTTGACGCTGACCTGTTCTGAGGTGCCACTGGAGATAGCGACACACTGTTTTCCACAGTGGCAGCACAGGATTCAGAAGACTAGCCATCCCCTCAATAGAGTGGAGGACGGGGGGGTTGGGGGGGAAGTCCCCCCTGTGAGAAGTCCCTGTGCTGAGATGGTCCTTCCTGGGTTTTCAAAGCGGTACAGCGCCATGGTGGAGACAGGGGCTCCGCTGTCCCTGGGGGAGGCCCAGGATGTGCCAGAAGATCAGAGCAGATCTGTGTGAAGATGCTCAGCCCTCCCCGCAAAAGCACAATGTTCTGGAAGCGCTTAGCTCCTGTGGCTCTGGGAGCTTGCCTGCCCCCCAGCCTGAGTGTGGACAGCCTTGCAGGAAGTGAGATACAGTCCACGTTTCCACATAAAGGGGTGAAACTGGCCTTGACAAGGCCGTGAGGAGGGAACAATTTATCTGTTTGTGCCAGTGGTGAGGCTGACCTGTCTGGTGTTACTCTCTGGACTTGAGAAACCAGCTGATGCTTTTTGTGTTCTGTAAGCACTCCCCTGTGGAGGGGATATCAAGGGGAGAGAGAAGGTCTAATTACCCTGACTTCACCTCTGCCCATTTTCCTCCCTGATTAAACAGGGTTGACACATGCCTTGCATGGAGCTTGAAGATACTTTGTCATGGAAAATTGTAACTGGGGCTGATCGTCGTGTTCTGTAGAGGCCCCAGTGCGCCTAGTGGTAGCTCCAAACTGCCCAGCGGCTGTTCAATTTGACACGCATGGCAAAACCCTGAGGATTGTGATAAATCTGACAGGTCTTTTAGCTGGATTTAAAAAAAAAAAAGCAATGGCTAGATGTCTAGCTGGTTAAAAAGCAGTGGCTAGATGTTGGGCACTTCGTATTGCTTAGCTGTCAGAAGCACTTTTGAGAAGGCAATTTTTTTAAATTAGTATTTCTAAGTTTCTGGCCTATTTTCACCGATGAATCTAAGGGAGATGGAAGTTAGTGAGAAATAAAATCTGTAGGGGCAGAAGTTAGCTTTTCCAAAGCAGTACTGTGTACAAGGAAAATGAAAATAATGAGACTTCAGAAATACGATCATTTTTTTCTGAAGGAAACATCAGCGTCAGTGCTGAGCCAAGCCATGATGTCCAGGACCCGTACGTGCCATGGGGCTGCATTCCTCACTCCTTCATCACCTGTGCTCTGGGAGCTGGCTTCCAGTACCACGACNAAACATCAGCGTCAGTGCTGAGCCAAGCCATGATGTCCAGGACCCGTACGTGCCATGGGGCTGCATTCCTCACTCCTTCATCACCTGTGCTCTGGGAGCTGGCTTCCAGCACCACGACAAGCTTTTCCTGAAAGACCCCTCAAGTTCTGGTCTTCAGTCACGCTCTGACCCAGGAGGATTTTTTTTCTCATTTAAAGCTTCCCAAGTTGAGCTTCCCACAATAAGCTTAGCTTGTCTCTCTCTAGATATGGGTCACAGCCGAACTCCAGAGCGCAGTACGCACCAGGGAGTCCTGAAGAGCTGGGATTGCTCACCTCTTTTGGGCTAGTGCTGGCTCTCCTCCTTTTTCTTTTCTTAGCAGCAGATATAGAAGGGGCTGGCTGAGTGGGTCTCTGCCTTTCAGACAAGCATCTAGCACAAGAACACCTGCATCTGCCTAACATAGTTTTTAAAAATCTGCCTGGAGTTTTCTGTGCCCTAGTGTTAGGCTCCATCACAGCCTGACTGTTAGCAAAGATGTCCATAGTGTATGCAAAGCTTTGGGAAGAGAAGAAAGATGGGAGGACCTGCAAAACTCACAGAGCACTTGAACTGCAAATGCGTTTGCCACATCTCCAGTGCTTCACAGCCAAGGTCTGGTCTCAAGTGTATCAGCAACAGCCTCATCACTGCCAAAGACAGAGAGTGTACCACTTCTGTGCGCAGTGTGCTACTACACAGCTAGCAGCAGAGCTCCTTTTGTTATAGCACGTGCTCCTGACACCTGGGCGCTCTTCTGCTGTGACCTCCTGTGTCCTTTTCAGAGCTGCCGCTTAGCAGGATCCGACTCCCTGTTCCACAGGAAGTGTGTCTCTATTCCCAGGCACATGACCTTGTGTTTGTATGCATTGATTCTCAATCAAACTTGAGCTGCTTCTGTCCACATCTGGCTTTGAGCGAGATGAGAGCACAGGATAGGCCTAATGTTCATTGAGTTAAAAAAAACCCCAAAACCCAAAAACTTTTAAACTAGATTGCAGTGGCTCCTTAGGTCACTGGAAACAAAGTCCACTTTAAAAATCAGGCTCCAATGGAAGCTAAAATGAACACTTTGAAGTGCTCCTTTGCATCAAGTCTGTCTTCTCAATATAAAAGAGAGCCAAGAAAATAAGCAGGAGTTATGTTTTAGGCTCCCATGCAGAAAGACAAGGAGTGCAATCTCCCTCTCATTTTCTCTTCTGATTAGGTTGTTCTGTTCAAGATGTGACATGCAGCCAACTCACAGCAAAGCAATTTCATTTCTCAGAGATGAGAAAGTCTGAACAGAGAGGACCATCAGAAATGGCAAGGTACCAAGTGAGACATACCGAGTATCAAATAAAACATAAGCTCCCCCACCTCCTGTGTGCTCAGGCCTCTACTCCTGCTGAAGTGAAATGGGATAGTGTTGAAACACTGAAATACGCTGACCCATTAAGGCCCAAATCTTATGCTGAGGGGATTGAGCACTGCACCTCAGGCTGATAGGTGAGTACCCCTCAGTACGCCGGGGCTCTGGGTTAAAGTGAAGCTGGGAACTGCCTGGTGTACTTGTAAGAGCAGTCCTTGTTCCCAGAAGGAATACAGTTCTGTGGTGTCTGATTAAGGAGAAAAGGAGAACTGCAAGGTTTGTTGTAATGTTACTGGTTAACAAAGTTCAAGGGTGAAAAAGGGCAACAGGGATGGGACGATGACAAGAAATAGCATGAGCAATAGATGTGGCCTCCCAAGCCAACTTGGAAGAGGGCTTGTAGGAGTACAAAAATGCTCACGTTAGACCAGGCTTTTATTGAGACTGCTGAAGAGCTGTTTACTTGCTCTGCCGATTGCCGCTGGCCAATTTTAATCTTGAGAGTGTGCTTGCCTTGTTCTCTGCTTTGATCTCTTTCCGAGTCGAAACACAAAGATGTTATTAAGATAAATTAGTAAAGACATCTCAGTAACTGGGTGGGAAATGCTGATCATCATCTCCCTTGGACATACAGTAATCCCCATGCTCAATCGATTCAGAGTATGTAACAGTCCTGAATGACTACTTTGAAACATGGGAAAACAATGAATTGATTGTATTTGGCCTAATTATAGAAGACCTTTGCGTAGGAGTACTTAGAAATAAATTGGAGAGAGGCTAGCATGGGCTGAGTAACCTTTATGCTGTAACATTAAATACCCTCTCTCTGTGCAGACCTGGTTTCATTAATTGTATTAAGCAAAGGAGTGGAAGTCCTCTGGAGAAAAACATGAAGTCTAGTGGAGAAAAACACATGGAGTGTCAGAATCATGTGGCAATGTTTCCATTTGAGAACAGCCCTCAGGAATGATTTGGTTTTGAGCAAAATGAATGAAAGATGTAGTTTGGACTTTTTGTGTATGCAGTGCCTCTGTGCTGGGATAACAGACCCATTTGGGAGCACACAGGTTAAGCTGGTTAACTTGAGCAATTAGGGTTGACAAATACCCTAAAGAGAGGAGATAAGTTCAGGAGCTATTCTGAAGAGACAGAAGATTAATAGCATCAGGTATTTAGAAGATTCAGATAATAATTTCACTAAGAAAGCTCTGACTTAGATTCAGCCTACAGCTGTACCACTCATATAACAGCTACACTTCTCATGAATTTCTACTTCTAGAATAATCACTAATAGAAACAATCACCTATTGCCATAATTTCTCCTAAATGGTACAGTAAAGAATGCTTTGCATTTTGCCTATTTACAGAGATCAGTGTAAATCTGAGATACGGAGTAATTAACATACAGTAATTAACATGTGATTTTTTTAATTTATGAAACATGAACATTTAATGGTGCCTGCAGACTTCAAGGGCATACATCAGAAGCAGCATAAAACACCAGAGTACATTACAGAAAACAGGATGGGGTAGTATTCCAGTGCATATAGCAATGCTCATAACTTTGCATTGAGCCTACCAGGGAATATAACCCTGTTAAACAAAAAATTGTGGGGGGTTTTTTGGTTGTGATTTTTTCCTGTGGTAACTCCAAGGCTCCACTTTGACCTGCAGACCTGATGAGAAGCTGCTTTCCAAGTGTCAGTGGATAACAAGCGTAAGCATCTTATGATAAGCATCTGCATAGAAAAACTTGCTCTGTAGGGAGCAGTGAGGAGTAATTGTGAATATAGGCATCTCTCTGTTTTTGTTTTAGAATGAAATAGAAATGCCAGTATAATTGGGAGCTGGAATCAGTCAGGATAGGGGGAAGTTGGAATTTGAGGAAATCCTCCCTGGTAGTCAATTAAATTGGACATGTTTGTGACCTTGAACTTTCAGTTAAACATAGCTGAATTTTCACTGCCTTCAAAGTTCTATTCAGTCTGGTCTAAAATGAAGAATAAGTGAACTGAGTGCAAGCAGGAGGTGTTTCTGAGGCATAGGAGCTGCTGTAAGAGTGTGGTAGGGAGCTGCACAGCAGGAGCAAGTTTGAAGCTGGCAAGGTCAGGACTAAGGGAAGAACAATAAAGGAGCTACAGCATGAAGCGTGATGATTTTCCCTCCTTCCTCTTTTGTCCTAGGCTTTTCCCAGAAGGATGCTGATGAAAAGCACAGCATCCCAGCGCTCACTTCCAGTATATGATTGGCTTGTGGTAGAAAAGGGGAGTAAGGAGCGTAGGGCAGCTTCTTTCTTGCACTGTTCACTGGCAAGTGGCATTCAGGGCTGATGCAGCATTGCAGGGCAAGTTGAAAGGGTCCATGTCAGAAAGGACAAAATCAGCTTGGAGGTGATTTTTGTGGATAGTAAGACAGCAGCTTGCATTTAAATGGCATATTTTATCGATAGGTGTTGAACTGCGTTGTCGTAAGGTCTTAAGTGACAATGCTGCCCAAAGTTGGCAGGAGGAAGATCGACCTCAAGTCACAGTTTACCAGTGACTTCCTCAAGGTCATGCAAGGAACTGCTGAAGAGCCAGGAAGAGAACCCAGTTAAACTGGCTCCTAGGTCTAGGGGCCTGTTTATGGCTCAATATTAAGCCAGGTCCTGCTCCTGAAGAAACATTTTCCTGCATGCTCTTAGCTGGGCTAAAGTGTGTGGAAAAAACAACAGTCAGCAAAATAAACCTTATAAGTTTTTTTGTGTTTTGGTTTTTTTTCTTTTTTCCCCCCCTCCCTTTTAAAGCAGGCTGACTTTCTTCAAGGTAGGAAGGAAACAGTAGAGTCACCAATTAGCGCAGCTAGGTCAGGGTAGATACAGCTGTTACTAGTCGCGACGAGAAGTTAATTACTTCCAAGTAAAAATGAAGTGACCACGAAGAGGAGTCTGAATGAGCCAGTTCCCTTCTCTGGCTGTTTGTGAGGCATTGTGACCACGTGGTAGAGATTTTTGAGGATGGGCTACATTTGTAGGCTGTCAGGCATCCAAGCTCTGTGTAGCCCTGTAGCTCAGTATTTACTGTATTCATGGTAACATGCATTGTTGTTGGTTGTAACGAGCCAGACGTTTTGCAGGAGCTCTGTAAGGCCTCAGGACTTAAGGCTTTGTCTGGGCTTGTCTTGGTCTGCTGGGGGCTTTGCTTTAGCTTGTTTAGCTGCAACAGCAATTTCCTAATGACCAGCTGACTGTTACACAATTTGTTCTACTTTTGCTTAGCTTCGTACAGTCGTGTGATAGAACCATAATTTTTATTTAGCTGAGAGTGACAAGTAGTTATTTTATGTAGAATAAACAAGGTAGGACCACAGCAAAAGATGCAGGACTATAAACATGGTATCGTAGCAGAGGCCTTGAAAAGAAAGCTGCTAGATGCACTGCAGAGGAGAATGGATATGAGATGCCAATGCCTGTGATGATACTTGAGACCCCAGAGCTATAAACAATTAATCAGTGGTCAATTACTAATAATTAAATAAAGGCAGACTTGGGAACTGGGTAAGATTGGTTGTGGGAGCAACAAAGAGGGAGTACTCAGTGTATGTAAAACCTCATACACAGTCTGCGGCCAGCCTCCTTAGGATCCAGGCAGGCAGTGGAAAGGCGAGTGTAACAGTGGAGAAGGGGTAGGAACTAAGATATGTGTGTAACAGTTTCACCTGCATCATTACTAAGACTTAGTAGCATTCTCTTTTTAATTTTTTTCTATAATAATTAGATCAGGATTAATAATTCAGTTACAGTGACAATACATTCTTGGCTTTGCTTATAAGTTGTGTTTCTTTTGTCCATACCAGGAATTTGACTGTAACACTTTGAACAAAGTGCATCCAACTGTCTTCTAAAACGACACATTTGGAATACTCAGTGAAAAGCTATGGAAGTGAAATAGCTCAGAAATTCCCTAAAGTCCATACTACATGTTTTCCTTTGGTATTTATTTACAAGAGAATGAATTGCTATTTTGTTCTATAGGAGGTGGAACAATGTAATAAAATTCTGAAAAGGTATCCCTATGATTTAGCTGTTTCAGTCAAATATATATCTTTTACTCGGTATATTTGTTATCAGTACTTCAGTGAGCTTTGCGAAAAGTTATTTACTCTACAACATATTTTTTTGGGGGAAGGAGAGGTGAATGGATCACTAGTTATTGAGAGAAAATCTCAGAAGTCATTTGTTATTGATTCATCTATTACATACGGTAAATATTTCATTCAGCTATTTCATGAGGCTGTGTTCAGAATATAATGCATTGTATTTTGTTTTGCATCATAATATGGATATGCTACAAGAAAACTTGCAATAAAACAAGATTTGTTTTTATTTTTAGAATATGATTTGAATCAAATGCCTTTATAATGAAGGTTGGCACATGTGCCAATCTTGACTTTATTTTCCCAGAGTAAGTATGAATATTAACATACCTTGTCATAAAACAAGCCTCTAATTAAAAACCATTTTTACATGTAATTTACAACAATCTGGTGCATTTATTGGAATATGCCCTCATTTTCTAGATCAGTTTAAATATACCTCTTGAAAAAATCTCCTAGTACATCAGTCAAATTTGCTGATAGTGAAATTTTCATTTGATGAATTTTAATGACAGATTTGATTCAATATAGAGAGATCTCCGTAACTGAGACTTTGGTTCTAATTCTGACAGTGCAGCTGTTGGTTATCAAGTAATTTCCCGTTAAGATACAGCATGAAAATTGTACCGCTGAGAAATACGTGTTTTGAGCACCTGAATACTCTGAGAAGTAGAGGTCTGGATTTATTTCTGATGTCTAACTTGCAAAGATCTTGTGATGTGTGATCCTTTTTCCACATCAGACTTCTTGCAAATGTCTTGGGTTTTAAGCTGCAGCTCAAAATTTCTTGCCTGAATTATGGTACCTGTCTTGCCACTTGGTACTGCGGTACTGGGACTTTAGCCCAGAGAAAGTAGGACAAGCAGTGATGGGAGGAGATTTGTATTTACCAGCAACATACCACGTCTTTGCAAATTGCAGGATTGGACAAGTTAGCTTAAGAGCCCATTAAGATAAAAAACCAAGTGAGACTGTGGCCAGCCATCCTCATTAGCTATTGCAGACGCTGCATAGGAAAATTTCGTTAAGGGCTGTGTAGTGGTAGGTCGTATCGTGATATCTTGCCTGAAATGAACCGGTATCTTTTCTTCCTGCCTGCCCCTGCAGTACTTGTCTGATTGCCTCTGGAAGTGGAGTTTATCAGCTCTTGCCCAACTCCTATGTGCTGCCAGCCAGAACCACAGAATGTAGATGGAAATGAAGACATCATTTGAGAAGTTCCAATTTTCGTTCTCCTCTCTCTCCCCTTCCCCTGCCCCGAAGGTTTATGTGGCCTGCAAACATCTTAATGTCTGAAGAATACCTTTACAACATCTATCACCTTGCTGAATGCAAAACACAATATGAGTCCTCTACTGCTGAGCAGAGATGGCAACTCCATAGTAAAGTCATTATACTGAGGATCCACGTGTGTACTCTTAAAAAGAACTCTGGTACACTCAACATGTCTCAGTAATAACATTAAATTGTTTCTCATTTTTGCTGTACTTTTACTGCAAAAACCTACAGATGATCAAGTAATGACAGAAAATGTAGTTTAATAAAAGTATTGAAGCTACCTACAAGTTAAGAAAAAATAGTTCATTTGCATGTTGTTATCTTCCCCGCTGTTCTTGACGGCACCCTCTGCGCTGCACCACACCTCCCTCCCTCAGACGTTGTCTGCTGCCCTGCCGCCTCTCTTTCTTGCTGAGCTGCAGAACAGTTCTGTTGGTGGGGCAGGAGCTGCACCTCCTTAAAGGCCTGCCCACACTTCAGCCTTGTATCACAGAATCAAAGGAACTTCCTCCAGTGTAATTGGCATCCACCCTCCTTGCAGCCATCCAGTGACTTGTGTATCGTGCTCAAGACTTGACAGTGCCTCCCAGGGCTTCAGAGGGGACTCAGGCAGTCCTTACCTGGAGGCCATAAAAACCTCAGTGGAGCCTCTAGCCTGCTCTGTATTTTTTTAGGGCAGATGCGGCTGGCTGTTCAATGAGATGCCCACAGCATGGGGGCTGCAATACATAACTGTCCCAGATAGGGGTGTAGCTCAGAGTCAAAACAACTGAGCCTCTTGTTGCTATGTAAAAGTTGGCATTGTCTGAATCTCTTCTTCCGCCAGCTGACTTCGCTCTTTGGACTCCTCTTCACCTTCCTCCTGCTCCTGCCCCTCCCTCTGCCGTGTGCAATATAAACAACCTCAGTCCTGGCTCTTGTCAGTGACAGCAAGAGAAAAGAGCTGCTCTTTTTGCACAGACCAGATGCAATAGGACCATAAGGAAAAAGAAAAGGCCACCTCTGCCTTTTGCTCTGAGCATTCTGTGACAGCCTAGTATTCACCAAGCTGTTGTTTGCTGTTTGCTGTGTGCACCTGTCAGAAAATGCACCTAGGTAAAATTTTTTTCTGGTCTGCCTTGAAAATAGCAAAGGCTGGCAGCTTGTCTTGGTCTCAAAGAGAAGCTGCATCCTCCTCCAGCATGTGCGTGCTTTTTGCCAAGGAATGTGGACCCCCTTACTTGCCTACCTAGTGAATTACATGAGATACACATTCGATGGATAGCACCTGTCAGCACATGTCACTAGACAGCTCCAGAGGAAAAAAAAAAACAGTTTAAATAATCATTTCTCTCCCCTGTGCATCAGGAAAGAGCAACAAAAGACTGGAGATGAAAGACTGTTGAAGCCTTAGGACATTTCATCTCTTTTCCTTGGGGCAAATGCAGGTCTCTTTCCTATAGTAAATACATTTCAAGCTGTTCAGTTTTGAATTTATTTAGTGACAATACTTCTGATGCTCTCCTGGAGAGGTTATTTTGTAATTTAATAGATACTACTGCTGGGAATTTTTTTTTTGTTTTAATTTACTAAGCTCTCATTGATTTTCATTTTTACAGCACATTACGGACATTAAATAATCTGCAGACAGTTACTGAGACGTAGCTAAGCCACCACCTCTCTCACCCTGAGCCGTTCTGTTAAATAAATCTGTGGGAACTCCGTTCAACTTAACTCAAACATGTTTTTCTGCAGTTAAATGAGTATTTGTAGTATGGTAAATGGTAGGTCAGGCACAGAATTTTTTTTTCTTCTTGTGTTCTCGTTTTAAATTGTGTGCAACTTGCTCACCATTTCAGATGTTTCCTAACATCTGAAGTTAATAACTTTTTTCTTTTGCCAGCTGCATCTCCTTGTTCTTAGCTCTACCCCAAACAACACTTCTTCCTTCACCTTTCCAGGTGTGCAAAGTGTGCATGGATAGTTACCTGATGTGGCCTTGTCATTGCGGGTCTGGCCTCCCTCTCCTCATTCCGTCGTGCTTACCGTCCTTCTGAACTAGGCCATCTTCTATGCTGACATCAAACTCGTCTGGCACCTTCGAGGACCAGCTTGTAGTCACATCTGTGTTTCCTCTCTCGTCCCAGCAGCAAAAGCTGCTTCATTGCCCAAGGCAACTAGAAAAATTGCTGCTGTCTCTCATACGTGCCACTCCATGTAGAATGACAACTCCACTGCAGCTCAGAACAACATCCGTGTCTAAATACTTCAGAAACTTAGCAAAAGGACACGGGTCTCAGGAGACGATGCCAGTGTTCATTAATGACCTTATGGGAAGGAAAAATTTGCAAAGAAACTCTATGATTGATTGTCAACAAATAGAATGCCTTTTGTTAGCATGTTGTCCGAAATGCCCCAGAGCTGGTGTGGGGCTCTGCTAAGTTGCCCTTGGCTAGCCCGTGTCCTTGTGTCCTCACCCTGGCTGCTGGGCTGTAGGTGAGGAGGTTGAGGTCGACAGCAATCTACCCAGCTCTGTGCCCTCTGGGAGTCCCTCTGCTTTCTGCGTGAACCTGGAGCCAGTGCCAACATGGGATTTAAAACAGATTGGTCAGAACTAAATGTTTCAGGTCAGGAAGCCTGGGAGGCTGCTTGTGAGGGTCACGCGGTCGCCCCGTCTCACCCCTTTGGCAGCTTAAACAGAGCCCCAGACAAAAACATCTATTACCCTTGGCTGCTCGTGTTTGAGGGCATATATATTTGGACTTGGTTTTGACACGGAGATATTATAAACCAGCTCTTGACCGGTACAGTAGTCCTCTCTCTTCAAGCAGCAGTTACAAGTGCTGTATGCTTTCAGGCAAGAATTGCCTGTGCTTGCCTGTGTGAATTGCCCTACATTTCTGCTACCTTGCAATGTGTACGGGGCTAAAAATAGCACTGGCCTTTTAACCATCCCATTGCACACCGAGCACTTACCTGATAGTAACAACCAACCAGCACACATAACTAGGAAAATCAAGGTAATGATCAAAAGAGCTTTTGTCTGCTTTATTTTCTTGGTAATTCCTCTCGTGGATTGGGCTGTCATTTAAAATGTAGCAAGTGCCTGTGTATTCAGCTTGCACCACTCCAGATGGCACGTTCACCTGTTTCGTGTTTTATAATCTTGTATTTCAGGGCAGTATTTAAAACTGTTACCTTTTTACTAGTTAACTCCAGGACAGAATTACACAATGCCTCAAACCCAACAAATAGCTTCAAGGAGTATTTGCTGTAGGACCTTGGCTTTTCAATGTTCTAGTCTACCTTGTGTTTTCGCTTGGGTTAGCCTGCACAGCACAGAGCCATATGTTACTCTGACACACCTGGCAGAGGAGATCAGAGTTTATTCTGATGTTATATTGCAGGTCAGCCAGAAAACACGGTTTTAGTCACTGTCGTAAACATATTCAAGTAAAAGTCTGAAAAAAAACCCCCTCTGTATATTTGCATTATTAGCTTCTCTGCTGAATGCCACAGAAAGAAATAGTGCCCACCAGCTTGCTGACTGAAAACTGGCATTTGAATTTTGGGACGATGCTCTTGGATGAAGGCCTGTATCCTGCATGATTTCACTGATAGCACATGCCTTCCATTGGCACCTCCTTTGGGAGGTTTGCACTCAGTTTTGGTTTAGTCAGCAAGACTAATGCCAGCCCTCCTGAGCATTGTGAGTCCTGAGCCAGTATGTTCCCCTGACAAAATCCTGAAGTCATGCTACAGTAGCTGTTGCAAATAGACCTCCAGAAGCTGTTCCATATATTAGTGCCAACGCCTAGGAGTGCAAATACCTGTCCTGGGTGAAAGTGATGGCACAGTTTTATTGAAAATTGGTAGAAAAAAGTGGGACATGTGGAGGTGCACCTCCCTGTCCAATGCTGAAACGCACAACTGGTGGCATGAACGTCGGGCATTTTACACATTATCCTCTCCATTTTGGGGCTCTCTGAACTTGTGCTTCAGTCCTTTCTACTCTCAAAATTGGGGCAATCAGGCAACAAAGCCTTTTGGAGTAATTGGTTTACTTCAGTTGTTTACATTAGCAAACCTAATGAAAGCAAAACTACTGCAAGCAATCTTAAAATGGTCACAAGATCCCGGTTTTCAGTGTTCTTCTGATCCAGGACACGCAGACAGTTTCTAGAGATATAAATCAAGGCACAACAGGCCCCAGAAAATGTATAGGTAGGTGATCATTCAATTAAAATACATGATACGTGTAAAATGATCATAGCAAACTGTTCTGTTAGTATTCAGTCTGTATGAATTTTATGATTAACTTTGTAATGTAAACAGGAAAATTGCAGTGTTTTGAATTTCCATTTAAAAATGCCAGAACTAACGACCTGTCTGTTGCTCTCTGGTGCAGGGCTAGAAGGAGAATAGATGAATTTTGCTGTCTTATGGGACTTGACTTTGAATATATTTGCACAATAGAGAGTGATAACAAACACCCCCCAGGCTGTTTGGCCTGGCTATAGCTCTTACTGTCTGGCACCGTGTTAAACGTGCTTTAAAGTATGTATCTCTAAAATATGCCTGCCCTGAGAAGAGCTGCTTTGCTTTTCTCGTCATTTACTTTAATTTGCTTCCCTATGTTCGGCACTGCTGGGAGGGAGTGAAAGGGTTGGAATCACCACTACTTGCATTGAGTTTAGCAGTATTTACAAGTACTGTTATAACTGAATTATGGCGCCATCCAACCAGAAAGGCTAGAAAAGGCTTAGAAAAATCTCCCTGACACACCAGCTGGGACTGCTGAACTTCAGGAAGCACTGCAGATGCTTGACTGGGTCATATCTGTTTATCATGTCTGGTTTATCCTTTCCTAACATAAACATCCCCACACCAGTCAGTCTCTTAAAAAAAAAAAAAAAAGAGTGTCTGTGCCTCCAGTTGTTCTCCCTACCACCTCACCACCTGGTCTGACTTCTGGTCATAAAACCCAAAATGAGTGTGTCACGGTTTAAAGCTGGGCTGGCTATTAAGCTAATGACAGATGCTCTTTGTTAACCCCCTCCCTTCCCGAAGTGGGGGGGGGGAAGAGAAAAGGGAAAGAGACTTACGGGTTAGAAAAGTTAAAACAGTTTTACTCTAACTACAACAATAGTGTATAATAATAATAATGAAATATATACAAATATACAAATGTGTAGAAAACCGATATGGAGCTCCCCCCCACTGATGACCAATACGTCACCCAGACACTGCAGGGCACGCCCTAGGAAAGTCCCGGACTGTACTCAGCAGCAGCAGGCAGGAGCTGGATTCAGGAATGCACGGATCAGGATCGAAGGCAGAAGAATCGGGCAGAGTCCTCCTTGGATGCAGGCCGTAGAAAAAGAGAGTGAGGCCCTCGTGATCCCTCAGCTTTATGCTGAGTATGACGTGTATGGGATGGAATACTCCCTTTGGTCAGGTTTGGGTCACCTGTCCGATCCGCTCCTCCCCACCGCAGGGTCGCAGGGTGACCACTTCTCTGCTCTTGCAGTTCCGGTGCACAAGAAAGTTAGCAGAAGCAAGCATCGACCTTGGTCTCCATAGGGATAACTATAAGCAAGAGCCTTTCTGCATACCATTGCTTCTGATGTTCCAGCACTAACTATAAACACCGAGCCTTATCACTGCTAGAAGCAACTACTGTCTGGAAAAAACATGCAGTTAATTTCAGAGAGTGCAGCTTCTCAGAAGAGACTTCACTAAAAAGCAAAGTTACTAAAAGAAAATTGGTTCTGTCCTGGCCCAAACCAGGACAATGAGTTAACTTAGCTATGAGTGGTATCAGTCAGTGTTCAAACATAGAGCATACCAAAGCTTGATAATCAATCAATCACAGACAGATGTTTACAAGGCTCAACACAAATGAGACTGACATGGATACTTTGTGCTAATGGGATGGGAGCTGGTCAAGGATGAGAAGTAAAGTTTACATTTATACAGCACAAACCTGGAACTTTCCCATCAGTCTTCAGACCTTTTGTCCCCCGTGACTGTGGATTTTTGGGTAATAGATCTGAGATTTAATAAGACCCCTAAAAACAATCCCTAAAAAGGCACCCCCTCCAGGGTACTTCGAGCTACAGAGCATTTCTGTAATACACAGCAAAGTGGCTCAGTCAATATCCTGCAGGATGAACCTTGTCCCTTGAGGAAAAGGAACAGGGCTGCTCTGCCACTGACTCTTGCCCTGACGGTTGATTATCTTTGTGACTCCTCTCTGGCTGGGGAATTACTTACAAAGGGTCTGGAGAAAGAGGAAGGGACCAAAAACCCTAACACTTCTAGTACAAAGGCCCCCAAATTTCATGTGCTACGTGAGCAAAGCGGTAGAACAGCAGAGATGATGAGATTGCCAATGTGTTATATGAGGCGTGCAACTTCAAGCACTCTGTTAATAATGTTTCCATTACATTTAGTATTGCAGCTTAAATTTAAGAGCTAGATTTGCTCNCCAATGTGTTATATGAGGCGTGCAACTTCAAGCACTCTGTTAATAATGTTTCCATTACATTTAGTATTGCAGCTTAAATTTAAAAGCTAGATTTGCTCAGAAGGTCAGTATAAATAGTTTAGAATATTTAGGGAGTCATGAGAAAAGTATTTAGTAATTTTTTTAAACTACGCAGCAGTTTTGTATTTGTTGCCATGTTAATCCCTCATAAACATGTTTTCATTAGCATTCTTCTTTATTGAATGCTAAGATTATTGCAAAATGAAGGTCATAACAAAAGTTTTATACCATAAAAAATGGCAAAGCAACCCTGCTTGCTGTGTGTAATTACTGCCAAAACTTACTGCACAGGTGCCAAGGAAAATAGCTAGCAAGACTGCTGGAACAACACCCTCACGATCTGCCGAAGCGGACGTCAACATTGCATGTATGGGCAACCAGAATGTCTGGGGGCTTCCCATGGCTTGTATGCAAGTAAGTAGGGAGAAGTCAGAGAGATGAGAGAAGAGTGACTTGACCACGCAGAGCACAAAGTTGCAGTGCTCCCAGTGAACCTGGTTAGGATGGAGTATTTGCATGCCCAGAAGCAGAGTGTCCTGTTCAGTGTAAACAGTTTTGTTTTCATTAATTTCAAGCCCTCTGTATTCCCCAGCTTTAAGAGTTAATGAATAACACTTAGTGAATTCTATGCAACTTTTCCTTGCTCCACCCAGGACTGGGGCCCTGTTATTCAGGAAGAAAATGCATTTCATTCCCTCGTTACTGAATAGCCACATACATACAGACAGATATAGAAAGGCACATGCCTTTTCTACATGGAGAAATTACAGAGGCTTAAATAAACTCCAATTGAAATCAGTTTCATTAGAGTAGCACAACCGTCCTGGATGCATACAGACTTATTAACACCTGGCTAATAATGATTTTTTGGACATCAGTGACTGGATGAAGCAGGGAGTTTCCTGTCTTGCAGCAGCAGTGTGTGCATGAATTGATTTTTGTAAACCGCATTGAAAATCTTTAACAGAGTGTGTAATACAAATATATTATTTATGTGCCTTTTGCTGTGAGACTTAAAAACATAAAAATTTGTTGTAAGATCAAAGCTATAGTAATTATACAGCTTTTTAGTTTCTTGGGAAAAAAGGATGAGTTTATTGGTTTTAATATATATAAATAGTAGAAAATGTGCCTAGCTTAGTACAATTTGCACATGAACAGTGGCAGTGTCATGCTAGCCGGTGCTCGGCACTTGAACAGATTGAGGCATTCATGAAATTAATATTCAATGTTTAAAATAAACTTAATTTAGCTGGTGCTAGTGTTTTATAATGAATGCAAATTCTCTGATGAAACATGGGCAGGTGCGGATGTTGGGAGGCAGCAAATGCAGTGATTTCCTTTCAGTGTGTGCAGTACTTCCCTTCCTCCTCACTCTGGGTATGGGAGCCCACGGGAATCTGCTTTTGGTGCTTTAATGTATGAACTCTTCAACTTTGCTAGGCGGGAAAGAGAGAGAGGAACACAGACAGGGAGTTCTTGCTGAAGGTAAAATACCATGGCCCTATCTGAGTACAAGTGCTTTTCCTTTTCTCTGTAAATCCCCGCATTGCTAGCTGCTGGCTTTGGCAGTCAGGCCACTTGCTCACCTTGGGCACACACATGGTAAGAGGGAAGTTAAATGGCCCGCCTGCAGCCAGAATGCAGAGTGTCTCATTCCCACAAAGCTCCTGCTTTTCAGCCTGAAGACTGTTTTTCTTTTCCAGAGGCAGTTGCCTTCCTGCCTAAGCAAGAGGTAGGCGTGCTTTGATGTTTACAGTGTAGAAAAAGGGGGTTTCAATCTGTGCTCAGGCTGCTGGATTCTGCTGATGCTTTCTAATGGATCTGTGACAGGTGTTGAGGAAAATAAACGTTCTTATCACTAGGCTGAACTTCACTGTACTGGAATCCTCAGTCCCCCTGGAAAATTTTCAGTCTCACGTATTTAGAAAAAATGGTAAACCATTGTCTTGAGATTGTCATTTGTAAGAGCTGGAATAATAGTTCTTATGAGGAAAACTCTACTGAGAAAATGTGTTCCCCAGCTACCTCCTAATGCCACAAGAAGTTCAATTCTAGATGCTTATTTTTATAAATATTGACTCCTTTGATATGAACTATTTCAATCTTTGTAATTTTATATGGTTAATATTTGTAGTAATGATTATTTGTTATATGATTCAATATTGCAATCATATAGTGATTAGAAATGCAATATTCTAGTGACAGATTAAATTCTACATTTTTAGTGATGGGACTTTACTACATCTTAGTATTGCGGAGCTGAAATTTTATTTATTCTCCGAAACAAACAGCTTTCTATGTATTTCTGAATCATGGTCAGCAGTCTTTAGTCTTTCTATTAATTTTACTTTCCAAATTTTGTGCAGTCCCTGATCTGGGGAGTTTATGCAGACCAGGACCCTTAGGAAATAAATCTCTGGGCAGCCTCACAGAGGATGGGGTAAAGTTGGGTGATGCTCATTTCCTTTGGTAGCAGGGAGACGTGGCAGGAGGGCAGCGATCCATTTTTTTACTCCAAACACTGTGTTTAAGTTTCTTGCATTCAGTTGTGTAATAAAATCTCCTGCTCCTACAAAGCAGCACTAGCTCGTACAGGAAGAGTGGCCAGAGTAGTCAGTGACTGCAGAAAATGGCTTAATTGCCACCAATGCTTTGAAAGAATTTTAAAATTTTGGTGGAAGTGTTTGGTTTGCAGGTGGTTTTTTTAAAGTTGTTTCTATCAGTAGAGATCAGAGTAACCAAATGAGTACAGACAGGCTTGACCCACAGAATCTGAAACAAAAACGCTGCCTTGAAACTCTGGGTTATTTATATTCAGGGCTCCACATCATCCAGTTGTAGCGAGGGAAGGCAGACACCTGTTAGGATTTCTTTCCAGATTTCCTTAAACATGAGAACCATTCTAGATCTGGGAGTTTGGTTTGGGCCCGTTTGCAGTTACAATGGTATACAGCTGTGGAAAAGCAGCGACCGAAAGGCGAAGGTTACACGGAGGAGTGATTATTCTTAGCTACAATACAGGAACAGACAGGATGTTGGTAAGGTTGCTTAGCAGCTGTGTTCACACAGTCCAAGCTCTGCTGTGTTTTTATCGAGGATCTAATGTGCTTTCTGTTGAAGTAAAGCTATTCATGGTGTAGGAGGATATACTTAAAGAGAGAACAGCTTACTGGGCTTTTCTCGTAATTAAAGCATATTCACTATCCACTTCATGGTATTCCTAATATTCAAACTGAAAGCAGGGCTGACTGCATTAGCCTGATTTTCAACCAGTGCTTTTTACAAGAGACTACGTCTTACAGCTTTTGCTGTCGCTGGCTGTCTTTCAGTCTCATAACCTCAGCGGAAGGGCTGACGGTCGGATCCAGGCCACCGCTGGCGCTGACGTGACTAGCTGTGAGGTGCGCGGTAATTTCCACCTGAGTGAAGCATCTGCTTCTCTCCGTTGACCTGTGCTCCTCAGGACTCCTGCTTGACAGGTGCTCAGAAGTGGCCTACAGGGATTCTAAGCAGAGGTGTCTGCTGTGGTTCCTGTCCCCAGCAGCCCATCCTATCCTTTCCATTTCTCCCTATGGCTACTTGTCTAGCAACTGCTCAAAAACCATAGTTCACAGGTAGAATACTGAGATAATTGGCACTGATTTAAAGTGCCAAGCTGTAAAATGAAATGATGTATACCAGGAGCTGGCTCAGAAAATGCAAAAATGTCCAGGCAGCTGTGAGGCAGGAATCTTTGCTGTCCGTCCTGCAGCAGCTGAAGCATGCAGCAGGATGGGAACATCCAAGAAAGGAATGGAGCAGATAACTGGGGCAGAGATGGGTTTGTAGTTTTGGTCTCCCCATTTGAAAATAGAGCTAACAATACCAGCGGGAATTTTAGGGGTGGAAAGCCCTGTATTAAAACCAGATGTCACTATAGAACCTTACATATAAGCAGCATGTAGACTGGGAATAGGAAAAAGTTAGTGGTGAAGTCACTAGCAAAAATAAGGTTAAGCTGTGTCTTCAGTTTTTCACGTGTAGCCTTTCAAGGTCCTCATATATAATATTTTTCTCTTTTTCTGTTTGTTTAATATTAGCTTTTTTCCCCCTTGTTGGCTCAGTGTGCATACACGCACTCGTGAAATTTGAATAAGAGTGGAGGAGTCACAGAAAGGCAGTAGGGAGGTATGGGCAGGTGAGACTCGTACTCTTATTAATGACATTTTTCTATATTAAAATTCTAGCAATAAAGATGACAGTTATCTTGCTTCTGTTGCCTGGCATAATGCATTCTATGGTGCATACAGTAGACAATGATTCTCCAGGGGAACTGGGCACGTCTCATCCACAGCCTCAATTACTGCTCTGTGTGGCATCATAGCTCAGTGTTCCTGTGCTGACTGCACATCACCTGGGCTTTTCTTCTTTATTTTTCCCACATGCTGCCCACCAGAGAATAGGTCATACCCATTGGAAAGTGAGAAATGGTACCACCTCCTTCTTAAAATATTAAGAAGAGCCGAGCAAGGAAACTCACTTTAAATTATGTAGGATATAATTGCTCCCTCCTGCACTTTTAGCTGTCTTTTGTCTTCCAGTATTGCTTGTTACCCACGTGTGCTCTGGTATGTGGGACCAGGAGAGGCTGGGGATGGGAGGGTGGACAGTGGATGTCTCTGTGTCTGTGTCATTGAACTCAGGTGATGAGAGACAGGACAAGAGAGGATTGCCTGTGCCTGGAATGCGTGGAGAAAAAGATATGTCTGATTATGGATCTACCCAGCAAAAACACTACTCTGCTTTCCAAGTGGTACGAATTCCATCCAGGATGGGATCCATCCAGGATCCTCTGCACCAGGAAATAATCTCCTAGACTACCCTGAAATTAAGACTCTTGGTCTTAATTTAGTGACCCCAGCAACTTCTACAGCAGCAGTGGTAGCTCAAATGGGAAGATTTATACATCAAGTTTCTCAGTTTCCCAGTGTTTCCCTCTACCAGGTATCTGCCCTGCTGGGGCTCAGGGCCTGGACTAAACATGTGGGGGAATTTTTTGGGGAGTCTTTGTTACTGTCTATCTTATGTGTCACCATTGAGACATATTCAGAGGGTCCAGAAGTAGAATGTGTTGCTTGGCAGTTTATAGGATGCATTAATGAAGAGGAGTCAAAACAGGCAATTGTTATGTGTGTTTTGTTTTGGTTTTTTTTTTTTTGTTTTACAGAAGATGTATTAATGGTCTCTTATTGAATGCAAAAGACATTGTGAACTTGGTTTAGTAAGTATTTTATTTCGAAAGTCAACTTGCTATAGTAGATACCACAGGCGGAGATCTTTGCTGGCTCACTTCCAGATGATAAAATTAAGGGAAAATATGTATGTGCAGAGAAGAATTTCAGAAGTTGTCAGATGAAAAGCTGAAAACTCAGCATTTTTAACAATCTTGTCCCCAGTTAAAAATGAATATTCTACTTAGACTGTGTTCTCATGTAGTTCACTCTTTGAGAAGCAAACTGCAGAACTGCTAAAATGTGTTTTTCGTTTCAGATAAGGAAGGACATGGGATGTGGCTGAGTGATCATAACACAAGCCTAGTACGGTGGGTATCTGTCTTCTTTTGCCCATGTTGCCACTGATTCTTGTCCAGTTACTTCACTTTTCTGCGCCTCATCCTTCACTATACTAAGACTTTATCAGATATTTAGAGCCTAATATCACCCTAAACAGCTGTGTATGTGCACCAGATGTACGTATTGGTACTTGTATGAAGCTAACATTGCGATGAGTTTTAAGAGAAGATTTTCTTTTCCTACTTACCTTCCAAGTGGCAAAGTGATCCCAAACATCAGTTGGCTGCCACTGACTTGGTCTCAAAATGTTTGCCTTAATTGTCTGGTTTTGGTTTCACATTCAATGCCAGTAAGTCTTTTATTCACTATGTACACAAGTGCCTGTAAACAACTTCAGCATTTTTCCCATGCCTAGAGACTTCACTACTACTACACTGTTATGGAAAAAGTCCCCACTTTCCATCAGTGTAACGGCCAGGTTCCACTCTGAGGCAATTTTTGACACGTTTCAATTTTTCCTTGCTAAAGGAAAATATTTACTTGTTTATTATCAGCTGTAAAGTCAAGGTTTTACTGTTCACAGAAATAAATGACTTATTATCAATGCAATTCTTTTTTCCAAAGCCTGAGGAAAACCACTTGTAATGGAAATTAGCAATGGCTATTTCTGAAGAGGGGAACAAAATGTTTCCTTTTTATTATCTGTCCTATTAATAGTTACCAAGAAATGTCAAGTGACAAAGTAGAAAAAGTAGATAACATCATCGTGTTTTAATCTTATTTAGTCCCTCGTAATAATGAACCAGATGAGACCCTAATTATGCAGTTACATGACTTAAATAGTCTTGCTACTGTAGATAATTACATTTGCAACATGCCTTGAAAGTGTTAGCGGAGTTATGGAGCTGATTTGAAACAAAATTTCTCATTTAATCTTCCATACAGAGGTAGTCATACATCTCTGTTTGAAAATGTGAAATGAATTTCTCAAGTAATGGGTAATACTAATTTTTCAAGTTTAAGGTTATGTGTGCTTCAGAGGTTGTTTGTGTCTGTCCTAACATTTTATTCAATTGGGGAAACAGAAAAGAAGATTTTCATATGTCACCCAAAATGGAGCCAGTTCACCCAGGAGCTGTACCCAAAGAACTTCGTGTTTTCAACAAAATTAGATTTTGTAGGCAGGACACTTCACTATTCTCTGGATTGCACTCACAACTTAGTCATTTCCATCCCAATAATCAGGTAGAACAGCAATTATGATGTTATTTTAAGCAAGGCAGAACAGTGTTTTGTTGCTTTAATACTATCTCACCGGGAACCTCCTCTGCCTTTTGTGTACTGTAGCGAGGATGGAAATGCACTAATGCCTCAAAATCTGAGCAAATGTTTTCCTTCCAGTTTTATCTGTCTCTCCTAACACCCCTGAATATTTATCCATTCTTATCTTTATAGCTTGAAATTACAGCAATTGTTCAGCAATTATTGAATTGTATTTCCTATTTTGCTCAGAAATCTTTTGCCATTTAGTCTGTCTGTATTGTACAAAAGGATCTTGGAATGCCAAGTATAATATGGAACTCAGAAATATAATGAATAAAGGTGTTAAAGTGCGTAAGAAGCCATAGGATTTCAGCAGAAATACAGTGGGATACAATGAGAGGTTTGTCTCCTCAGCTGCTTCTCACATTGTGTTTTTTGTTTGTATTAGGGGTCGGAGTCAAATTACCTTCTGTGCATAGGAATCAGTTAAAGAAGAAAAAAATTATTTTCAAAAAATGTCCTATCAAAAGGGCCCCTTGTTTATTGTACTCACAGGGAACTGAAAGGTGCATCCTTCCACCAATGCCTGTTCATTTGATTTTCTGATAGTGGCAACACCTCAGACTTCTAGTGGATCCAGAGCCAGGCTTTAGTCTTCCCTTTTCTTGCATGTCCAAAAGATGGGTGAAACTGCTGGATCAGTATGAAACTCTACACCATCTGTTTTATTACAGTGAACAGCACTAAGAAAAGGTCAGAATCTGTATACATGCTCATAATTCAGTGAGAAGACTGGATGCAGTATTATCCCATGTATTTTTTCTTCCATATGGTGCTTTTCCTCAGTGTGCCAAGTGCCTGCAGGTAAAAGAAAGCGATAGCGTTGCAGGGAAAGCCAGTGAGATCTAAAGGCCACCGCATTCCTGCTGTCATGGTGCTCAGTCACCATATTTGCTATTGCGAGTAAAGTACTTCCTTGTTCTGTCCCTATTCACCTACTCAGCCTGTTGAGTAAACCAGCGTGAGAGGCTGCACATCCGCATTGAAGACACACCATGACATAAGGAATCTGGAAGGGGGGCTTGGTTTGTTCTCTTTTTAAATGGGATTGAAATTGCTGAGTATCGAGTTCTGACAGAGCCCTTTTTGTCAAGGGGTCTCAAAGGGTTTCACAAAATTAACCACATTTAGCAGGTGATAAATGCCTGACGAAAGAAAAACAGATGATTAGCAATGGGCAGAGCCAAGAACAGGTCCCACTCTTGCTTTTTGCTCCGGGCAGCGCTGCCTCTCACAAACGCCCTGCGCACCAGAGGCTGCGGGAAGGAGCCTGTTGCACCAAGGAGCGGGGACAGCAGGTGCCTTCCCCAGGTGCTGCAGGCTGCGTGCCCACGCCAGCCCCCCTGCCCCGCTGGGGTCACTGCTGGAGGTGGACGGGGTTTGCCAGGTGAGTGGGGCAGCCCAGGCCTCCCAAAACTGCCCCTCAGGCTTCCTGCATACCCAAGCCTGTGTCTCTGCGTGTCACATTATTAGTGGGATTGCGCTCCGGACNGGGGTCACTGCTGGAGGTGGACGGGGTTTGCCAGGTGAGTGGGGCAGCCCAGGCCTCCCAAAACTGCCCCTCAGGCTTCCTGCATACCCAAGCCTGTGTCTCTGCGTGTCACATTATTAGTGGGATTGTGCTCCGGACCGTGAGACTTGGAGGCAGCGTTTCTTTTCCAGGAGGATGTGATGAATTTGCAGTAGGGGACCTGTGGCAGTTAGTGCTTGGCAAGTGCTGTGAGAGGCCGGGGGCCGAGTGACTCAGGGAAGCTGTTAATAGTCTCTGTTGAGAAGCTTATATTGCCTCAGTAACATGGATCATTAATTTTGCTTTTTAATCATTAAGAAAATACCTTTGTTTGATGGAATGTTTGGGACAAAGTCAGATGTAAGAAATTTTTCTGCTTTTCTTACTTCTGTTGCATTAGTTATTAACTAACTCACTAAGCTCTTAACTAACCTCTTTTTGATAATTTAAAGCTAATGGAATGATTATATTTGTATGTATACAAATTAGTATGCTGCTAAATCATTGTTTCAAGTTGTATTGCTTTCTGGGCACTCTGTGTTTGTATATGAGAAATCTGGAGCAATAAACCACGTAATACAAACAAATTCAAGGAAGTGCTGTGGGGATTTACCCGAGGCATTTATCCTGTCTGAATACCAGTTCCTAGTGAAATTATGAGGAAATAAGTGGAATTTATTTCTGCTGCTAATGTTCATTATTTTCTCCCTTTTAAAAATGTTCACTATAATATAAAGATGTCTTCTCCTCAAATTCCCTCTCTCTCTACAAGGCCAGTACAGTTCTGTGTTTCTCTGCTCAGTGCCATTTTCCCTTTGTTCTCTTTCGTGAAAATCAAACAGTAAAATAAGCAGCTTCCAGGATAGACCGTGACTCAGAAAAGATATAGGGAAGGCACCATGCACAAAAAATTCGAAGTGGCCTACAGATGGGTTACGAATAGCACGTGCATCTCTGGCTGGGTTCCTACCACCACCCCATGCGATGAAGGACATAAACAGGCGTTGGTGGCTAACCAATATCCTTATTTAGTCTTAGATGCAGGTCCTTGTGCAAGAGTCACCAACAATAGCAGGATTTACAGCTCTTCCCGAGGGTCTGTGTGCAGCAGCCATCGTGCTTTGCTTACGGAGGCAGGGGTGGAGCCCAGGCAGCTGAACCAGAGCAGCGAGGACTTGCACCACAGTCCCTGAAAACCTGCTGCTGCCAGCAGCAGTATGTAGCAAAAAGTGACTGTGCTTATTTTTGTGTCTGTTGTGAATGTGAATTACTGCATCCAAAGATGCACTAATGTCAGCTGCCTGTTCCCAGGGTCAGGTGTCACCCCGAGCAGGTATGAGTGAGTGCCTCCCTGGAGGCCCTCTCTGCTTCCCAACAAAGTACAAGTGCCTTTTGCATGTCCTTGTTCCCTGTTAGGCTGACAACACCTGCTTGACCACTGCCTGCTTCTCACCTGGATCCCAGCCTGTTCCACCTGCCAAGATCTTCCTTGTGACAGATTAAAAAATGTCTTCTGTGTGTAATGAGCACTGCACAGCTTTCTCAAAAGAGAACATCGTGCTTTTAGGTAACTGAGATTATTAATGCAGAAAATCAGTGCCAGATAGTTATGTTCAGAGCTTTTTAATGTTGTGTTCGTTAAAATCCCATAATGGTGGATTTTTTCAGTAAAATCTTTGAGAGGCTTTATATATGTCAACAAATCCTGGAAAGCCTTTTTATATCAATATTAATCTTATGAAGTCCTTTTAATATCACCATAACTCCTGAAGGCTATTTTAACCATAAAATCTTATCAACGCAGTNAAAATCCCATAATGGTGGATTTTTTCAGTAAAATCTTTGAGAGGCTTTATATATGTCAACAAATCCTGGAAAGCCTTTTTATATCAATATTAATCTTATGAAGTCCTTTTAATATCACCATAACTCCTGAAGGCTATTTTAACCATAAAATCTTATCAATGCAGTTTCTAAATTTATTATGAGCCATAGAAAATAATTATTAAAGTACAAGCAAGCAGTGCATTGCGAAGTATGAATCACAAAAACTGTTGCTGTCCTAATAACCTGAAACTCTAAAAAACACTAGTAGTGTTGTGGTAAACCGTAAGTACAGCCCTAGAAAATGCAAAATGTAGTTTTATAGACAGAAGATGTCTGAACAGGGACACAAATGTTGCAGGACAAGGATGATTTTTCTTTGGCCTCAAGCAAGGGCTCATGCTCTCCCCGCTGTGTCAAACAGCAAGAAGCACAGTGATGTGTAAGATCCATTCAGATGGTTCATGATTCCTCACAACCTCTTAAATTGGACTTTATCTTGCTGTTTTATCATATTTACTATAGAATATGCTCCGGTGCTGACAGCAGTGCAAATGCAATTACAATACATCCTCATCTCCTGCTGCCTGCCCTGCCGCTGCTCTTAATTAGGCATTTCCCCATTGGAGTCTGGCACTGTACAGTTTTTGAAGTGGTAAATGAAATCATAGAATCACAGAATCGTTTAAATCAGAAGGGGGTCATCTAGTTCAATCTCCACTTAAAGCAAAGTTTTCAATAACTCCAGAGAGGGATTTTTTTTTCTTAATATCTAATTGGGATTTTCCTTGGACCCATTGCCATTGCCTCTTGTCCCATCACAATCTGCCTCTGAGAGGAGTCAGACTCTGTTTTCTCTGCTCAGCCTCTTAAAGCTGAACAAACCCAGCTCTCAGCCTCTCCTTGTGTGTCCTGATCTCTAGTCCCCGACCAATTTGGTTGACCCTTCACCAGACTTGCATCAGACCGGCACCGTGCATTGAGCTTGATAATGCTGTGAATGAGGGAGATGATTAAACACTCTTGCATAGCAAAGAGTATGGGAGAAAAGGTGGAGAAGAACTTACTGTTTCCAGGTGTCATAAAAATAGGAAGAGGCTCTGGAGATGATCCATTCAGACTANGAGAAGAGAAGAGAAGAGAAGGGAAGGACAAGAGTTTGGAGGGCAGGACTAAATGGTGCGCACACCAAATCTTGAGAGCTTCAGGGGATATGCTCCCTGATCCACCAATTTTGATGAAATCTGAGAGGCTTGTGTACAGTCTTGCAGTGACTAAAATGAATCTGGATGCCACAGGGATGTAATAGGAATGGACAGGGATGTGCAATGGACAATGTGGACAGCCAGCCTTGGCTGCTGGGTAATATATTCCAAAGCTGCTTTTGGCCTCCAAACTTCCGCCATTCAAACACAACACCAAAAGGACCACCAGCACCAGGATTTGAGCCACATGAGAGGGGAAATGTCTGCTTATGAAACTCAGTCTCCTTGCACCCAACTGTTGGGCTGTAACAGCAACGCTCAAGATCCCAGTCACCTTAAAGAGAAAATATTTCTCCCATGGCCTTGGTCAGCTGCAAGTGCAGCCAGAATCTTCAGCTCCCTTTCAGTGCTCTTTGCTCTGCTTGGACAATTCAGAATGTTTCAGGCTCTGTATTTTGCATCTGTGACCCGTCAGCTTTGATGATACTTTAAGGACAATACAGTCAGACTCCTGTTTGCAGGCAAGCTTTGTTTTGCCAACTGANGTTGTGTTCGTTAAAATCCCATAATGGTGGATTTTTTCAGTAAAATCTTTGAGAGGCTTTATATATGTCAACAAATCCTGGAAAGCCTTTTTATATCAATATTAATCTTATGAAGTCCTTTTAATATCACCATAACTCCTGAAGGCTATTTTAACCATAAAATCTTATCAACGCAGTTTCTAAATTTATTATGAGCCATAGAAAATAATTATTAAAGTACAAGCAAGCAGTGCATTGCGAAGTATGAATCACAAAAACTGTTGCTGTCCTAATAACCTGAAACTCTAAAAAACACTAGTAGTGTTGTGGTAAACCGTAAGTACAGCCCTAGAAAATGCAAAATGTAGTTTTATAGACAGAAGATGTCTGAACAGGGACACAAATGTTGCAGGACAAGGATGATTTTTCTTTGGCCTCAAGCAAGGGCTCATGCTCTCCCCGCTGTGTCAAACAGCAAGAAGCACAGTGATGTGTAAGATCCATTCAGATGGTTCATGATTCCTCACAACCTCTTAAATTGGACTTTATCTTGCTGTTTTATCATATTTACTATAGAATATGCTCCGGTGCTGACAGCAGTGCAAATGCAATTACAATACATCCTCATCTCCTGCTGCCTGCCCTGCCGCTGCTCTTAATTAGGCATTTCCCCATTGGAGTCTGGCACTGTACAGTTTTTGAAGTGGTAAATGAAATCATAGAATCACAGAATCGTTTAAATCAGAAGGGGGTCATCTAGTTCAATCTCCACTTAAAGCAAAGTTTTCAATAACTCCAGAGAGGGATTTTTTTTTCTTAATATCTAATTGGGATTTTCCTTGGACCCATTGCCATTGCCTCTTGTCCCATCACAATCTGCCTCTGAGAGGAGTCAGACTCTGTTTTCTCTGCTCAGCCTCTTAAAGCTGAACAAACCCAGCTCTCAGCCTCTCCTTGTGTGTCCTGATCTCTAGTCCCCGACCAATTTGGTTGACCCTTCACCAGACTTGCATCAGACCGGCACCGTGCATTGAGCTTGATAATGCTGTGAATGAGGGAGATGATTAAACACTCTTGCATAGCAAAGAGTATGGGAGAAAAGGTGGAGAAGAACTTACTGTTTCCAGGTGTCATAAAAATAGGAAGAGGCTCTGGAGATGATCCATTCAGACTAAAGGGTGTGCTGTGGAAACTGAAACTACTGTTCAAGGAGATGTTCAAGGAGCTCTTTGAAGCATGGGATCATGGCTTTTAGAAAGGTGAGGAGCTCTTGAGAGAAGGGANAATGAATCTGGATGCCACAGGGATGTAATAGGAATGGACAGGGATGTGCAATGGACAATGTGGACAGCCAGCCTTGGCTGCTGGGTAATATATTCCAAAGCTGCTTTTGGCCTCCAAACTTCCGCCATTCAAACACAACACCAAAAGGACCACCAGCACCAGGATTTGAGCCACATGAGAGGGGAAATGTCTGCTTATGAAACTCAGTCTCCTTGCACCCAACTGTTGGGCTGTAACAGCAACGCTCAAGATCCCAGTCACCTTAAAGAGAAAATATTTCTCCCATGGCCTTGGTCAGCTGCAAGTGCAGCCAGAATCTTCAGCTCCCTTTCAGTGCTCTTTGCTCTGCTTGGACAATTCAGAATGTTTCAGGCTCTGTATTTTGCATCTGTGACCCGTCAGCTTTGATGATACTTTAAGGACAATACAGTCAGACTCCTGTTTGCAGGCAAGCTTTGTTTTGCCAACTGATAGACTGCCTCTAATGTACATGACCTGAGTCATGCCCAGACAAGGAGCCAGCCACAGCCTGCGGGGTTGGGCTTTCAAACAAACCTTGCACTAAGCTGCGCTGGAGGTTGACAGTGGTAGAAGTTCTTGAAATCAGGCAACACTAGAGCCATGGGTTCCCCACGTCTGTCATGCACAGCTGCCCCCATGGCTGATTGGCACGCACCGCTCTCTCCAAAATTCACGCACTGCACAGCCAGCAAGGCCCCCATCCCTCCCTTTCTTACTTATCCTCCCTGACAGGTAGTCTCAAGCAACATGTCAAAACCTTCAGGTTTCTTCTTCAAGGTAGCTGTAGATAATCATTTAGTTATCTTTGAAGAGTGTTTAGGTTGTTGAAAGTGCTCTGGAAGTCTTTGAGCCTCTGCCTGCCAGCTTTCAGCCCCACTTGCTCTCTGTTTGCAGCTGGTGCAGGAAAAAACATGCCACCTCAATTCAAGGCAGGTATTGCTCAGCAGCCTCAAGCCTTCTGTGTAGTGCTGGCCCTTTACTCCTAAAAGCGAACTCTGCTGTCCTTATGTTTGCATGGTAGTTGAACAGTTCTCCTTGAGAAACAGCTGTCCTGAGAGGCATCCTCTCCCAGGATAAGAGATGGGGGGATGACACCATGTTATTGGTTAGATTTGCAATCACCCTTCCTTTTTCATCTTTTTTTTTGATTTGGGGACTGGTTGAAAACCTCTCATAATTCTGGTATCCAAAACATTTTTTTTGAAAAAGCCATGGTATCACTGTGCTCCAAGGGCAGGGCCACTGCTGGAGGCAGTGACCTTATCCTGGTTTAGAAACTCCATGCTCTTGTACAGAGAATGAAGGGGCAAAAAGAAAGACTCCAATGGACTTGCTTTCAGTGTCTGCCAGTGCATGTAAGTGGCAGTTCAGACCCTCTGTATTTGGGATCTTTACAGTTTCACCAGAAGAATTGGTCTTTCTATGTTGCTCAGGAATAGTTTTAATTAGAGTATATTGGTGGATTTTGAGGTGTAAAACCCGACAATCAAAATGGAAGGATTATTGATTATTTCCTTTTGCCTTTCATGTGTTTCACCACGTCTGAAACCTTGAGGGCCACATTTTGTTCGCTGTCTATTCACAATGGGAAATTTGCAGGATTGCACTTCAGTAAATATGACCCAGTTGTGCATTCTCCCTTCACAACCAGCCGAACCGCAGCTGCTCTATGCCTGTGTCACGCACGTTCCTTCTGCACAGGGCACGGCTCTTAGAAGCCAGCTTGCAGGTGTGTGTACATAAAAAAAGAATCACTTAAACATGTGAAAACAATAACAGGTTGATTTTGTTAAAGGAAAAAAAAAATCTTTAGCAGTTTCTCATTCTCACTCTCCCCTAACTGTAACAGTTGTGTAGAGGTGTCTGGCTTGCAGCTTAGTGTGGTGGTGCATGGGTTGTTTCCCACTGACAAAGACACATCCTTGCAGTCAGAGTGGGATGTTGGTGTAGCACAGATACAGCTCCATGCTTTCCCTAAAAGAGCCTGCATACATGACAAGGCATTGTGTAGTCTATCAGCTTGTGAAAAATCAATCGTGAAATCTCTGCCATGAGGTTTTGCGCCATTTTACAGCACAGAGCAGAAAAACTGGTCACCAAGATGTAGGTGGATTTTGCCTTTGAGTTCATCTCTGCAATCATTAGATAGGAGAAAATCCATGCAGTAGTATACATGGACCTTCTTGTAAGATTTAAGTTATTTTATTTTTCAGATAGTTTCCACTCTCCCCAAATTAAACCAGCATTTTTACTGTGGCATGTGTACTGCTTAAGAGATGAGGCTTTTTCCTATTTGATTCACGTAATTTAATTTCAGCTTTGAATTTTTAAACGAGTGTAATAAATTGTGACAGAGCACAGTGTTCACTCAACATCTGGATGTTTTTGTACATTTCTCAGCTCATTATGATAATTAATACCAATTTTCTGTGTTTCTGAGATTTTTACAGGCCATCTACATTTACTAACATTTCTGCCCTTCACTGGAATGAAGAATATTTAACTCCTTTTTCCCTGCTGAGTTACAGATATGTTAAAGGGTTTTATAAATGTTGGGATGACTTTGGCTCATTGTGAGCTCCTGAAAACTGCCATGTGCTCCCATGTGTGCTGAGTCGTGCGGTCCCTTCCCAGGGTCCCATCGCGGTTATCTGCCTCCCTTCTCTCAACAGTGGGGTCATCTCCAGCTGGCAGCTGCGTGGGGCTGCGCCGAACTCTGATGGGATTTTGTGCAGATTTAGGCACTCAAATTTGCTCTGTTCCTCCTCTTAGATCTGAGCATGAAGACAGCACTCTGAATGCATAAAGGTCACCACTATTTGCAATTCCCACTGCAACTAATTATTATTGCTGTTTTCTTAACTTCTGTGCTCTTGTAGAACCTCATTGCAATGTTCTGCCTTTCAGAAGCTTAGATAAAACCATAAATCATATATATCTAAGGTTTTTGTACCAAATGAAGCCCTGAGTCTGTGTTTTAAGCCATTTGGCTGGACTGGGACCACCTCTATACAGGTATTGAGGGCTGCTTTCAGGAATAGTGCTTAGCAATCAGTTGAGTCTCTGAGCCTCTGCTGCTTAGTAACTCAAGACATATCCAATACTGTCCCGTGAAAAGGTTGGAAAGTGGATAAATCATTACAGAAGCAGAGGCAATAATAATAAAGTCGTTAAAAATCTCATGAGGACTCTCCATTTCCAGAAAAAAACAGTGAGATCACCTTGACTTCATCGTGCTATCCATTTTGACTGCTGTATGCCTGTTTCTTGGTATGGTAAAATCTAGATTAGGGCTCATGAGCTCATCACTAAAAATGAATAGCAAAGAAATACCTTACAAATCCAAGTACTCCAGGAAATGATGGCTCCCTTTTCAAAGACAGACCGCATGCATTCATTTCCTGGAACATGTGCTCCATGCACACAAAGTGGACTAAGTGGACAAGGGCAAAATTTACCTTAGTGACACTGATGTCCTGAAATAGGAGCCTAATGTTGGCTCTGTGAACTGTCTCATGATGGAGCATCCCTCCTCACTGGCATGTGGCTGTTATCCTGAGAGACAAGTTTCCCCAGGGAAGAGCTACTCTTTATGGATCCCTCTCTTAATGTCAGTTGGGACTGTTGCTTTCCTCCTGCTTGACTTTTAGTGAGAGCTATGTAGAATATGCAGAGAGTTGTTGGATGATTACGTATCCCTTCCTTACTTTAAACCTGTCCTTTATTTTTTGAAGTGTCCTTGAGGGTGATTACTTCTCCCTTTTTGTATGTGTCGTCACTTCATCTGTTGCATGAGTAAAAGGTGGGTTGACTCAAAGCGACTTTTGCAGAGCCCTGATAAATAATATATTAATTAAGCCTTGTTTCAGAGCAGAGAGACTCAGGGTCATAACAAAAACAAAAGAAAAATCTCAGAAATTCTTTTTTCTCCTTGAGCTGTCCTTAGACTTCACTGAAATGCACATCAGTGGGAAGAATCACAAACATGGCTTTGTGTTTCTGTTTTGACTATTAAACTTGTTATGAATAGCATTAACGAAATTGTACTCAGAGGAAAAAGACTCATGGAAGTGTTTTCTTTTAGCCTACAAATACTTGCCAAACACAAACATTATATATTTTATTGTGAGATGGTTTGGAGGTACAGAAAAAGTTTTTAAAATCCAATAATGTTCTAGCTCCTTTTGGCCTGGCCTTGGTCATTCGCAGATAGACCTCTCACCAGTGCTCTGTGGAAATTTTCATGCAGCTTTAGCAACTTTGAAAGAGAAGGAAAATGAACTGTTACGAGCTGTTCTGTACTGGCAGGAGCAGCACTTTTAGCACTAAAGCTACAGAAGATGAAAAGCCTCCGAGCCCTGTGGTAAAACTACACAGACAGAAGTTTTCCCTTGGACCTTACGATACTGACCAGGACTGAATCATAGCAGAGATCTGAGGGGAAGACACTCACAAATAAGCCTGATGTGAGGGGCTCACTAAGAGTTTGCTGGAAGTCTGCAGTGTGAAGACTGAAGAGCCTGGTCAAGAAAAAGATGAAGATCAGGGAATGATTGAGAGTAGTAGTGCGAGCAGTTCCTCTGGAGAGAGTTCTGAGTTATGTTTGCTGAAGGCTGTTTCATCTTCCCAGCAATCCTGTTTGAAATAAAGTCATCCATGCTGATCTCAAACATCATGATTTATGGGTATGCACGAAGACTGCACCCTAAATTTATCTGAGTGTATACGGATATATGTCCTCCTGCCTGTGAAATACAAAATAGAACATTGGTATGAATTTACAGGAGAGCTGAAGTCTACTGGAAAGAATTACAGCTAGTATTATCTGAGTACTCCAGCTTCTGTTAGCTAAAGAAGATCCGTCACATACATCATCAGGAATTAAATAGTAGCGGAGTGGGACACAACATTAGAGGCTGATACACTCAACGTGCAGAGGTACAGAGCTGTCAAAGTGATCAGCGCCTAACTTTGTGCCGAAATATTGTTCCTGTATGCTTGGTACTTTGAATTACATTCTTGCATGGACTGTGATAATGACTGCAATGGTTATGTGCCATTAATAAGNGTACAGAGCTGTCAAAGTGATCAGCGCCTAACTTTGTGCGAAATATTGTTCCTGTATGCTTGGTACTTTGAATTACATTCTTGCATGGACTGTGATAATGACTGCAATGGTTACGTGCCATTAATAAGGAAAGATACTCCTTTGCATAGAAAAAGGTGCTTTGCAATTTGTGATATAAATGATAATTTGATTTTGCATTAATCAGTAAAGGCATGAAGACTGTCAGATGAAAACCAGCTTGTAAATGCAGATTGTAAAAATAATTTCACTTCTAAGAATGAAAGTCTTGAAATAATGTTTTGTATTTTGCTGCGAAAAACATCATCATGACTGGTGCAGAAGCAAGAAAAGTGCATTGTAGAATGCCAGATGTCTCTGGATATCTGTAGGTCTTCATATAACTATCACTTGATCATGACAGGAAATTAAATAGTATAATTTTCTAAGATTCATCCACATATAAAATAATATAGTAGAAACTGGAGTTATTGCCAAAATAGATTAGGTTTTTTTTTCAACTGAGAAAGAAATTAAAGGGTTCACCGAAACATCCATACTTCCTTTTGTGGCCAATGATTCCTCAAACCATTAAATGTCAAAATGCTTTTCATAGCTTTTTAACTAAGTAGTTGAAAGAGAAATCATCCATTGTGTGATTATTTTTAAGACAACAATGAAGCTGGATAAAGAGAATGAATATTTACTTCCACCCAGTTGCTTGACTCCCGTCATGAAAACGTCCTGTGGGCAACTCATCATTTGACCTTGAAAGCTTTGCATCAGAATTCTTCAACTGCTTTTCCTTATCTACTAAGGGAATTTTAGAATTACTAGGAGTTACTTTATTTTGTTGACATGAATGCATAGAAATATTGAGGCATATCCCCTCTACACCCTGGAATCTATGTTAAGCAAAGGTGTCCTGCTTGAGATTTAAAAATTTTTAGAGAGTTATGGAAAGAGAGATAATGATGAAGAGAATTAAGTACCAAAATGCTATTTAAATTCATTTCACACTGTATTCAGAATGTTTAGGATACATCCTTAAAATGAGAAGCAACAGATCCCATATACCTCAAAGTTAATATGCTAATGCAATTAATAGCAAAGAATAATTTACTATGGTGAATACCTGTGGGATGGTTTAATCACTTTTTTGGAAAACAAGTCGATTCTTCAGGAAATCAGAGCAGGTACAGAAGGAGGGTTGTATGTGAATAATGGCGTGTTGATGTTGAATGGAACGTATGAGTCTGAGTCACAAGATTTGTCTTAGAAAAAGGTGCAGTGTTTGATCTTTGAAAAATAACTATATCGATACCAAAAAGCTCCCCCAAATTGTGGCAGTTCTACAGGCCTTCATACCTCAAATGCAACAGGAGTAAACTTATTTTCCTTGTGTAAATAGAAGCACATAGATTGCAGCAATCTGTTACATATTTGTTTTAAGATTGATCTCTCAATTAAACAATTTCACTTGCATGCATAAATGCTTAAGAAAAAAGATAAATTGAAATAAATAATATGTTAAAATTTATATTAAGCACAATTTTAAACAACGTTCAGCCCCATTGAACCTTTTGCATTGTGATTTCCACACCATTTCTCCACAGACACTACCTTTATAGTGGGTGTCACTTTGATAAAAGGAACTGAGGAGAGTTAGATTGGAGGGCAGGGCATCCTTATATTGTACCTAGAAGGATTAAAGTCCAGTTTCATGTTACGTAACTTAAACTACTTAATGGAAATATCTAGGCAGGCTCAGTCTAGGTCAATGGAGAAAGAACATCCTAGAGAGAGCTGAGGAGAGACATGATGTACCATAGCTTGTGCTTTATCTATAAATAGATGAAACGTGAACTGCTTATCTGTGTATTAAGAAGTGAATACACTACTATCTGTGAAACAAAGTTTGATTAATATATATTCATCTATTAAAAATGTTCATATAGCTGCCAGTTTTCCAGTTTAGTGGGAGGTAAAGAGTCCATCCAAACAGTTCAGAAAACCACAATGGACTAGGACATGCCCTCAGAAGGAAGAAGGAGGTTTAAGATGAAGGGTGGCTTTGGTCAAGAAGAAAGGACCCAGGTTTAAGCAGCCTTTTGACAAACTGACCTCTAGATACGCACGTGGCATTTTGGGGCTGGGCATCAGGAGACGCTTTTCTTAAAAACATTCTGGTCTTGCATACATGTAGGCAAAACATCTGAAGAATATCAGCGTGTATGTGCCTGTTTGTTAATTTCTTTACAGTAAATCAGCTTAGCACGATATTAAAAACTGAAAGGCAAGAAGTGTACTGAAACAGAGAACCCCAACTCAACCAGCTGTACTAGCAAACTCGAAGCAGCCAACAAAACAAATATACATCAGACTGTGCCCTCAGCAACAAAAGGAAATGAAGCTGAACAGCCTGTGCAGCTCTGCCAGTGACTGCTTTCATGGCTGGCAGCGATATAAGACCTTACAAGACATGTGAGAGAGCATCAGTTGGGGGAAAAAAAGAATTCTAGTCTCAGCACTATGCATTTCACATAAGAGAGAAAGATTAAGGTATGCCTGGATGTCCTGCACTTGAAAGTAATATATTTATAGGAATGTATTTAATAGCACTTGATCTTGTGGCATCACTAGCCCTTACATTCAGATAATTTCCTTACCCTACTGGAGGGCGTGCTGACATTGCAGCAGATTCGAAGTGAAGAGCTGGCTGATTTTTCAGAAAGATATACTCTCTCCCACACAACATAGCTGAAAGCAGCAGTTACACAGCGCTAGGAGAGGAGTAAAGAGCTGCCAGGACCCAAGAGCTGCCAGATTGGACAGGAACCTAGATCAGTGTAGCCCAGATCTATGCTGTGATCTAATACCAGATGTCTCAGAAGAAGGCAGCAGAAAATGTTGCATGACAAGTATGGGATACTTTCCACTCTGAAATGTCTCTTCCATTTGTGGTGAAAACTACGTGTCTGTGTAGTTAGGAATCCCCTTAGCCACAGAAGTAGGGTTTCCAAATCATCTTGCCATTAGCTTGTGATAATGCCAGCTATTCTTCGTCTAAAAACCACTAGCCTTCTTCAAATTATTGCAAATTCTTGGCCACATCCTCTAAGCTTTCATGTTAGTGGCACAAGAGGAGTCTAGCTGATGCACCTATGGAGGGTCCAAGACACCGTGCTTTTTTTCAAAGAGTAAATGTAGCACTTTCATAATGAAGATAAGCCTGAAACAGCGTGCATCGAGAAGGAAAGTCATATTTTCAAGGAAAAAATGTATACTGTATCTGTAGTAGATACAGCCAATTCATAGGTGGCCAGTGGAGAGTCTGCAGTTGTTTGATGTCTTTTTTTCATGTATGTATTCTTAATATGTCTTACTAAGGTTTGAATGTTTGTTTAGGTTTTGTCTTACGTGACTTGTGCAGCTCTACGCATCTCGTCAGTGATAGCTGTGGTGATGTTTAGGGGAAGCAGTTTCTTTTTCTCATGGATTTAATTCAGTTTTGAAGGCACTTACTTTCTTATGCAGATGCTGGGATTGCTGGAATTTGTTTTGTTTAGGCACATTCTATATTTAATTTTTTGTCATTGCTGTGATATTTCTGTAATTCATAGTACTATGAAGCAGACATTTTTTTCCTAACCTCTGGACTTTTCATATGTGTGTCCATAAACACACACACATATATACTAAGTATATAATACGCGTTATATGCATACATTATATAATGCATATGTATAACATGCATAGTATTTCAAAGAAAAAAGCATATTGGACATTTTATCAGCCTGCATTACAGACACCAGTTAAACAATGATTTTCAGCACTTTTGTATTTCTATGTTTTAATTTTTTTGTGTGGGAATCTGAATCTGAAACAGGACCACATTTCTTGGAGACTTTTCTGGCTTGCCATTTAGCCTCTGTTTAGCCTCAGGACTTGTGATTGTAAAGCCTTGCGTTAAAGGCTGCATCCTGCCAGTAATAGAAGCCGTTCAGCATCCACTGAATTTGGTGGGAATTTAGGACCCGAAGCATCTTGCAAGAATGAGCCATAGTCGTCACCTACCTTGGTTCCACACCACAAAACCCACAAAGCATAAGAGATCTCATGGCTCTGCACAGATTAATGTTAAAATTTCATAGAATCATAGAATTGTCTGGGTTGGAAAGGACAAAACCGCCTGGATGCATTCCTGTGCAACCTGCTCTAGGCTAACCTGCTTTAGCAGGGGGGTTGGACTAGATGATCTCTAGAGGTCCCTTCCAACCCCTACCATTCTATAATTCTATGATTCTATGATTTAAAGGTCATCTAGTCTAATCCATCTGCAATGACCAGGGACATCTTCAACTAGGTTAGGTTGCTCAAAACCCTGTCCAGCCTGACCTTGAATGTTTCCAGGGATGGGACATCTACAACCTCTCTGAACAACCTGTGCCAGTGTTTCACCACCCTCATCGTAAAAAAATTCTCCTTATATGCAGTCTGAATCTACTCTCTTTTAGTTTAAAACCGTTACCCCTTGTCCTATTGCAACAAGTCCTACTAAAATGTCTGTCCCCGTCTTTCTTATAAGCTCCCCTGAAGTACTGAAAGGCCACAATAAGATCTCCCCAGAGCCGCCTTTTCTCCAGGCTGAACAAGCCCAACTCTCTCAGTCTTTCCTCATAGGAGAAGTGTTCCATCCCTCTGACCATTTTTGTGACCCTCCTCTGGACCTGCTCCAACAG
>VZSC01015147.1:426013-470583 GCA_013398225.1 Steatornis caripensis | reverse complement strand
AGATACTAAACAGTACTTGTCCCAATACAGACCCCTGAGGGACACCACTTGTCACTGATCTCCATCTGGAAGTTGAGCTGTTGACCACTACCCTCTGGATGTGACCATCCAGCCAACTTCTCATCCACCAAATAGTCCACCCATCAAATCCATATCTCCCCAATTTAGAGAGAAGGATGTCGTGTCAAAGGCCTTACAGAAGTCCAGGTAGACAGCATCAGTAGCTCTTCCATTGTCCACTGATGTAGTCACTCCATAATAGAAGGTCCCTAGGTTGGTCAGGCAAGACTTGCCCTTGGTGAAGCCAATTTGGAACTTTTCTGGTGAGGGGTCAGTAGAGGTCTGCTCTTTACGGAGATCAGAACTGGCCAATGTGTAGTGCTACATCTATATTGCCTTTGGTAGCTGGGACTGACATGAGGCTTGAGTTCACAGAGACAAGGGGCTTGAGAAGTTTACTTCCTTATTGCCCGTGGATGGAGCTCAGGGGAGCCTGGAGAGCTGGTTGGGCTCAGTCCAGGCTATAGATGCTGTGCAAATCAACACGTAGGAAATTGAGCCTGCACCAACAGGATGGTGTAGTTGTAACCTCACCTGTTTCACATTAGACCATGCCACTAACCTGTGGGGTTGAGTGTTTGCATTCACCAGAAAAATCAGGCAGGCTATTAAACTATTTCATGTCTCAGTTTCATAACTCGGTGGTTATTTGGTTGTGAAATGGTACAAATACATCCCCTGCTGTTGACGTGCGATGATTAAGTGGTGAGGCAACCTGGCGGTGAGCAGCCCCACGTTGCAGGGCCAGCTAAGTACGGCCATCATGTTGGTGAGTGGAAAAGCTCTAACTCAGCCCAATGTCTGCTCTTTGGTGTGTTTTTTATTCATGTGCGGAGATCACTGCTTTAGAGGTCAGCTTAATTCTCTGGGAAGTAAAAGGACTTTCATGGTCCGTGTTGCCACACTGCAGGGAATGCAAGTTTGGCAAGATGAGAACAACTGAATATAATGCACAGAAAAAAGAGACTGCCAGCGTCTGGGGGAGCGATCTGCATGCTCCAAGGGGGACACAGTATGGGATACAAAATGATGGGGGCTTTCAGATCTTTTATCTCTCACAATTTCCCTGAAACAGCCTCAGTCATTACAACATGAGCAGTTTAATCGTGCAGCTTGATTAACTGCCACGCCTTTCTAGAGACAAAATGTATTTCTTTTAAAGAAATAGTGAATTAAAATCCAGAAGAAAATTTCTTATAAGCATGAAATGCTGACATACGATGCTATTCGGAGTCTGTAGGTCAGTGGACAGTTGCTCCTCTCTGCTGCCTGGCGTGAGATGGTTGTATTGGGAAGGGTCAGGGTGTCTGCACTGGAGAAGTGCTGCTGCCTTCTCCTGCGCTGCAGGAGCAGTGGGCACAGCAGCTGCAGCGGGGTGGCTGCCTCCATGCCCTCTCAGATGGGGCTGCACCCTGTGCCAGAAGGAAGGGGGACAAGATGCGGAGAGTGACACTGCCTGGCTGTAGCATGTTGCGTCTTCTCCTGCCACAGCTGGCACTGCTTGAGGCTGTCCTCGAAGATGCTCTCGTGCTCCCGCTCTCATGCTGGGATCAGGAGGGAAAGACCAGGCCCAAGCCCCAAGCCCTCTCTGTCACTGTGATCGTTCCTCTGGCTTCATCAGCACAAACCCCATGTGACAGCACCCTTCAGCCCTTAGACCCAAGAAGGCCATGCCTCCTGCACTGCAGCCAGCCTTGATCCAACAGAACGCTGCTCCTCAGGCTTCTCTTTTTTCGTATGGTAATTTACTGACATACCATTTCATACTGACATACCATTTCGTAAATGGTAATTTACTGACATAGGAGATGCTGAATAATTCGCTGAGTTGCCTGCAAGCTTGCTTAGAAATTAAGACTATCTAATTCCGCATAATTTTGGCTTTCCTCATTTGTTACAGGATCTGGCCAAACTGTCATAGGAGAGCAGGCAAGCGCCTGGGGCTGAAAGGGGTCTGGGTCAGGGTGCTTGGTACCTGCAGAAAGGAGGGGTAACTGCACAGTGATGGCATGCCCCGTTGTACTGCTGTGGGCACCTGTGAGTGTGCATCAAGCCCATGATGGAAACGTTCTGAGTTAAAAAAATGGAAACAACTTTCTCCAGGCTGGACTTTTCTTTCAACCCTCATCTTTTCATGATTCCAGTTTAAGTGTGGTCCCACAGAAACCCTGGCACAACTGAGAAGAAAGTGAGTTGCAGCGCAGAGGTGGGAAGGGGTGGGAATTTTCTAAGCCTGTTTTTTTGTCAAAGAACAGTTTACTGGGTAATTTCACCTTGGCCCAAGGTCAAGTGAGATCCTGCAGCTTACAGCAGGTCTCCTACTCTCTTATACTCTCTTATACAGAATCACTGACACTAACGTCAGGTAACTATTAAATACTAGTGTAGTGTGTGGTTTAACTGATCATATAAGGTCAAATCCAACTAAAATCACACCCAAAGTTACCTCCTCCCTCTTCCTGGCATCTTGGTCAGAAAAATTTGAGTTTAGATTTTTTTTTTCAAGAGACCATCAAATCTTTACACGCCTTCAGAAATGGAAGATTGGTAAAAACATTGTCGCTACGTAGGAGTTGTAATATGGATCCTGAACTGGAGAGGTGCTGCTTTCCTCAGCTGATNTCCTGGCATCTTGGTCAGAAAAATTTGAGTTTAGATTTTTTTTTTCGAGAGACCATCAAATCTTTACACGCCTTCAGAAATGGAAGATTGGTAAAAACATTGTCGCTACGTAGGAGTTGTAATATGGATCCTGAACTGGAGAGGTGCTGCTTTCCTCGGCTGATGGTGCCTTCATCTTCTTTTCTGTGCAAAGCAACAGCAACTCGTAAATAAATGTGAATGTTTATTTTCTCAAGAATAGATAGTCTACTTTTCTACATTTCTAATGGTGAGGAGAGGGCTGAACAAATAAAGGAGAAATTGTCCATCTAGCAAAACTACTAGTCCAGACATGGTACAATAGGAAATGGAGCTAGGAAGGACTTGTTACGTATCAGACTTGGGTTCAGGACAAAGAATAGTCAGTCTTCCAGTCTGCGGTTTATGGCCAACAAAGACATGGTTCATCATAATGTGCTTGACTAGTCTCTGTTTATTTCCAAGTGATAGTATGAGTTAACAAAACAGCCAAAAAATTTGCTTTTCCAGTGCATTTCCCCTACTCGGAGTCCTTGCAGTTGGCAGGGAAGGTCACAGTGGGTGAAGGCGATCTCTCAAGCTGTGGTTAGTGAGGGACATGGCTCACAAGACTTCCTCTGCCTTGAGCTGCAGCTCCGTCTGTGGGGAAGTTGAAGATGCGAGGTTGCTGATTAATGACATTTTCGGCAAGAAATGCATCTTCAGCACAAATTTTTTTAAAAGCCCCAGCATTTATTTATTCATTCCTTTACTATGTGATAATGTATACAGTTAACATTGTGCTTCAAAGGCGCTTTCATGTTTTAAGGGAGAGGTGTCAAATAACGCTGTAGAGTGGTGATTTTCCGTCTGTTTGTACTGTGTTTGTTTTTATGTTGCTTTTTGTGGGGCTTTTTTTTGTAATCCAAGCCATTTCTGAACTGATTATTTCAGAACTGTGGGATCTGTTGCTACACACTTTGTGGCGATCATTTGTCTGAATGCTTCTACTCTAGTCAAAAAACAATGAAAAAACGTCACCAGTAGCAAAATAAGTAGTGACCTGAGCTAACCTCTGCTGGTGGAGCGGCTCAGGGTGTAGCACTCTCTCTGTAGAGGACCTGCAGAAGAGGGGCGCTGTGCAATGTTGGTAGTGCTGTCACAAGGGGCTTGTAGTAAGTTTTTCGTTATACCGTGAGCGTCCCACAGTGATCTCTGTCCTTGGAAGAAGTCGCCCCTTTCTGTGCTGTCTTCTAACAAATGCCCAGGAGAGACTGGCACTTACTACTGATTATCTATGATAGGAACCACAGGCTCTGAGCACTGTGGAAGCCTGAAAACAGCCTGTGAGGCAGGTGGTTACTTCTTCTGGCCTTATCTTATGCCTGCGCCATGTCTGGGTCTGACATGCTGGTGCAGATCTCTGTCTTCCCTATATTTTACTCTTCTACTGTGATTACTGCTACAGAGCTTTTCCTCAGCTGTTTTCTGGATCTTCTATTCTGCAAGGTTTTTTTTTTGTCCAGCCCAGTATGGATTTGGAGAAAAGATTGCCCTCTTTGCAGCATCCTTTTACAGTCTTGAAAGCTTTATTATGTTACTCTCAGTCTTCAGGGCAAACAATCCTGCCTTGTTCAGTCTTTCCTCAGGTGATGTGCTTTACAGACCTCTAGTCATTCCTGTTGCTCTGCCTGTTCACCTCCTTCTGAATCACAGTGCCCATGACCTTGTGCATCTTCAGGCTACAGTTCTGTTTTTATGTTTGAGCATGGTGGTGCCTTTTCCACAACAGAAAGGACATTATTGATTCAATTTCAGCTCTTGCTTTGCACTAATCTTTAGCTCACTCCAGCACAGTGGCTGCATGACTAATGTTTTCCCATTTTGTATTTGTTAATGATAATTCCTGACTAGGTGTAGTAACTTGCATTTGGCTCTAGAGAGGAGCCTTTTTTTTTCTTTTAAGCGTATCTTCAATTTGTCAGGAAATTTGTCAGGAAATCTCCGAGCTTTGTCCTCCACTGCTGTGTTACCAGAGGGAGAGTGTCCTGTTTAGCTTCTCTGCGAATTGGGTAACATTGTTTGCCAGAGACCTTGGGCATTTGGGAGACACTTCCCTTTCCCACTTGGAGAGGAGCTGACTACTTTTGTTCTGCCCAGCTGTGATTTTTTAAGTAGTGCTAAGATCCTTTGGGAATCTGCAGTGTGCCACATGGTAACTATTCACAAACTGCAAGCCATGCTGTCTATTGTTACTGGTCACCACACTATTTACTAACCAAAGTGTCTTGCAATAGACCTTAGACAGTTACTTTACAGTCAAAAGATAAAAGTAAGCATCCTCCAGACTGCTGGAGACAACGAATGTCATCTTAAGGCAGGCACGTAAATCAGATCGGTTGAATCACCCTCTGAAAGTGCCTGTCCCTCTGAGCTGACTTAAAAGGGAGCATGGGGTGACTGTCTCAGACATAGTTGTGGCTCAGATGAATCCCAGCCCATCTTTTTTGTGGTCATTATACTCAATGGAGTGAAAAGTGCTCACCAAGAACCTCATTTTCCACTGGCCTGTGTAGAAGCATCTCTTTCTGGTTGTGTTACTGAAATGAAAGTATTAAACTATCAACTATGGGAAACCAGTGCCGCCTTCTAAATCTGTGACTATAGATTTGAAATCAATGCATCTGTTGGTGCTCTTTACTCCAAAAAAGGTGATCTAGTCAGTGGAAAGACTACTAAAGTCTTTCTGTGGAGTTCAGAGGGGACTCAAGTCAGTACTCAAAAAGGTTTTTCAGCAGAGGAAAGGCACATGTTCAGACAAGGGGAGAAAATTACTTCATGAGCAACCATGAAATTTGGTTCTTTGATGGTTACTTGGTAAAAGCAAGTTGCATTAGTGTAGATCTTGTTGATATTATCATTCCATGCATTTTCCTGGTGTGTGTTCTGCGCTTAGGAATGGAAATTGCTCTGAGTCAGTAACACCCTACTTCAGGAACAGTTCTGATTTCTAATGTAATGATTCAGGAACTGTGTTAATGTATATAGAATAATCCAATAATGCAATAATACCCTAATGATAGAATATATTTTATATGTGTGCATGTGTGTGTGCATGTGTCTCCCTCAGAACCTCTCCTATATTCAGATTCTCTTGCTGTCTGTATTGTTGTGTTGGAGTAATCCTGCTGAGGAATGCTCAGACACTGCCTTACTGACAGTACACATTTTTCCTTGCTACTACACTCCTTATTCACTGACCATAGTAGCAGTAAGCCTTCTACCCAACATGGTTCACTAGAGACTTTTTTCCCTTTTGTGTTCAATTCCTCAGGAGTCTGGAAGCTGCAAGGAGAGATGCTTTGAAACATGGTTTTCTTTTTGTCAAAGGGACTTGTGCCTACCCTATTCACAGCGGTCAGTATCAGCAAATTTCCAGACCTGTCTATATTGTTTCCAGTCCTCATGCTACTGGGAGATGTGAGACCCTGTGAAATGACAGAAATGAAAACGTCTATTTATAATAGTCATAAAGCTGTATAGAAATAAAAAGTCTTTTCAAGGGGATAACTGACTAATCAGAAGACAGAAAAACTCTCCACAGGGTAGGCTGAAATTGTTCCCAAGCACTACTAATGTTACTATGTTTGTGTGTTTTGCTCTGCAGATAGCTTAAAGACTCTGTAGTACAACATACATACTCTATAAATATAAGATGTTGCCATTGATTTCTACAGGGATGATACATGAGTTGGCAAAACTTCATCTATCTTAACTAAAAGATATTTCAAGCTTTTGCATGTGAAATCTAAAGGCTTGAATTTATTTGTTATCCAGTTCTTGCACAATGTCTGCAAAATCCTCTTTGACTTTGAGAAATTCTGAGTTTGGGGTTTCCAACCCAAGCTGACAATAACAAGACCGAGGGATATGCGGGTGGGATAGTGGTCCATGTGAAAACCTGCAGTGTTCAGTGTCTGATGATAAGATCATTTCATCAACGAAAAGAAGTCACTGATATCTGACATCTTATGTGTCATGTCAAGCAACGAGGGAGAACATCAGCCCATACCAGTGATTAACCTTTCCTGTTCCCCAAAGGGCTGCCTGCTTACAAGCGTGGTCAAAGGCAGATGATAGCACAGCCTGAGAAAGCTGACCCTGTGTGCTGGTTTTGGCTGGGGTTAAACCACGACACCCTGTCACCACTTGAACTCTATTTGTACAGTAGATAAATGTATGTATGGGAATGCAATGGTTTTTGCTCTCCACGGAAGCGTGTGTATGGTTCACATTTGATCCTGGGCAACTGACTCTGGGTGGCCCTGTTTGAGCAGGGTGGTTGAACTGGCTGACCTCCAGAGGTCCTTTCCAACCTCAACCCCTCTGTGATTCTGTGGTTATACCTGAAAACCACACAAGCTCCCTACCAATTTTTTCCTGAGTTTAAGAGAGGATTCGGACTCAAAGTCCAGGAACAGTTTCTTCTAACATCACCCTGGTATTAGACTCCGCGTTGTGTTGACGTGATGACAACGTGCACAGCGCGTAAGTGTCATGTTGCTTATGGCACCATAACTTTTACTACACGTGTGACAAATGCAATACAATATGAAATAATGTGAACCACATAGCGCTTGTCAGCTTAACAAGCTAAAATGGTTTTGATGGTGTTATCTTTGCTTTTTATTTGTGCTTGTTCATTTGCAAAATTCAATCATTTGCAATTGGCCTGCTGTTCTTAGTGCAAGATAGTTCTGCTGAATATTGAACTTCATATAATTTGAGAATGTTATTAAATATAACGCACGGTCTATTAGTTTCATTTTAATGTGCTTGGACACCTTCACAGAGAGCTTTGTCTTAGTGTCCATTACAGGGGGAGATCAGTTTCTAGGCAAGCTGCAGTGTTGCAACCTACATTTTCTGAGAGAAAGAGAGAAAAACAATTTAGGAAAATATATAGCTTGTCATTCCCTGCTTTTTCTAGTCTATGATGCGAAGGGCCTTTCAAAGACTGAACACATCACATATCAGTTGGTATAAACAGATCATGGTACATGCCATGAATTTTAGATTGCGTGCCTTTTTCATTTATTTTTCCTTATTTTGAGTAGCATCCCTGAAGTTTAAGCATGAAAAAAGATAGTTGAAAAAGCCTAGTGGATTTATCACCCAGCAGGTATTCAGTGACAGCTCTTGCCACAGGGATTATAACTCTTCTCTCGTCACTTTCTCCTTGAGCACAAGCTACACAGCCTGGAAATTTAAAACGCAAGCTAATGGGGGATTAGAAGCATGTAATTTTTAGAACCCTTGTACTGTCAGGAGAAAAAATAACAGTAGATTTCCTCTGCCATTCACTCCAACCTGATCTAAATTAGCTGGAGAGACTGCAGTGAAAGACACTTGAGTTTAAGACTCTTATTTTCATGTCAGCTACACGGCATTTCCTGGTCAACCTCTTTGTCTCCTGTGAGGAATGGCAGGGCAAGTTCAGCTCCAGAGGTGGCTGAGAGCAGACTCGATGGCTTTTTGGACTTCAGGCTGAGAAACAGCATAAGGTGTGGTGCGTATGCGCACCACTGCGCTTGCTAATGGGGTGCTGTGGGCTCTTCCTACACTGAACTCTTCAGTGGTAAGGACCAGAGATTTTGGCGTATGTGGTTACAATTGATCTTAAAAATGGCCTTGCCAAACAGCAAATGTCATGGCAAAAAAATAAATGCGGAAGAGGTGGAAATCTGGCAGGGATGAATCCACGGTGGACCTCAGGCCGTAACCACCACTTCTGGCGTTCAAAGAATGTGAAACCTGTGTGTAGCTTTGTCCTTTGGGAGCAGCTCAAGGTTTTATCCCTTTTTTTTTAGTGATGAGATTAGTTTATTAACATAGTGATAGCTTCAAACGGCTGCTTTTTTTTCCCCTCTCTCTCCCCATTCTCACTATCCTTTTCTGGGTGACTCACTGATCTTTCTGTTTTGTGCTAGAGGCATAAGTGAGGGTTATCTTTTAGGACTAAACACTCAGCTGCAGCAAGAGAAAAAAATGACACAACATGCAAACTGTCATTAAGTACTTTGAACTAAATAAATAGGCTGTGTTACCAACAACAATAGGTCTTTGGATTTTTTTTCCATCCTCTTAGAGTTTCTCAAATTGAAGGAAAAAATGGTTAAATTTATTGGGAATTTTAAGTTCTAGGGGTTTTGGCAGACTTTGCTTTACCTTCACATCCCTCTTTAATAGCTCACATGATTNGTCTTTGGATTTTTTTTCCATCCTCTTAGAGTTTCTCAAATTGAAGGAAAAAATGGTTAAATTTATTGGGAATTTTAAGTTCTAGGGGTTTTGGCAGACTTTGCTTTACCTTCACATCCCTCTTTAGTAGCTCACATGATTTCTTTTTGGGTGTTTTTTGTGACGTTAACTCTCTTTGCCAAACTGACAGTCTGAAGAGAGTGTATCTGGCTACAGACAGTACTTTAGAGCTCTTTCAGGCTTTTTTGTTTATTTCTTAGCAAAGACTGGAACTTTTTTTTCCTGGAGACTTTGATACGGTCTCTGGATGTGGTCTTTTATTCCAGAAAGTGCTTTTAGGGACGAAGTTCCAGCATACCAGGTGTGAGGCTGTTGAGGACACTACCTACACTACATAGTGTTGGAACTGGCCGAAAAGGATGATCACGTCTGTTCTTTTCCCCTCTTCTTTTTGGGATGGAGGGTTCAAAAGTCCTTTCTTGGAAGGGAGAGGAAAATTCTAAACCCAAACCACCCCCATTCCCTTACGCTTCTGACAAAGCAAAACCCAAGGCCCCTAGAGGAAATTTTTAGAAGATGGTTTTGCAGGTATTCATTGCATCCCTTACGCTAACTAAGCTCAGCAGGCATCTTCTCCAAGAGACAGCTTTGGCAGGAGTCGCGCAGGGTGATGACAGCGGTTTTTACCCACACGTCTGTGAAATCAACTCTTCACATTTCCAGGATGGGTGAGGGAGTTATATCTGCTTTTGAAAACAGAGTCTAACGCCTATGTTATTTCCTGCGTGTTTTCCCAGGGCTCTCTTTAGAGGATCAATGTTAAAAGTTACGAAGAGCTTTAGACATAGTAAGAGTTAAAAATGGATAAAAGCATCCGGAGATGTTATTTTAAAAGAACTCATCTTCCACACTGGTAAAGAAGAGTGTTGTTAGCAAAGGAGCAAAAGAAAATGTCTAGTAGCAGTGGCAAGAAGCAAACTGCTTTGACCTTGAATTCGTATATCATCCTTAATACCATGATTCAAGCAAGTAGGAAAAATAACTCCATGCCCTTTGGACACAGACTGCTGTGCACAGCAGGTACTTTCCAGCAATGCAGATATTCTGTCCAGTCTCCTCAGAGACACAAAGGCTTTGGGCACAGCTCAAACCCTCTCACAAACACAGTCGAGACTCCTTTGGTATTCAGCTATTTTAGCTGACATCTGTACTAATTTATCTTTTTTAAAGTCTCTTCCGCTGGACTCCTGCCTACATCTGTAGAGTAGAAAGGAGTTATGCAGGAGTGCTCTGAACAGATAGATAAGCAAGTGCGGTCACCGAAAGCAGAACACTTTTGACAACTTCAGCATTTCCGAGCACTGATTGCTGGCAGTGGCAATCATTTCTAATGTACTCCCTGCCTGTAGGTATTGATGTGTTTGTTCTGATTCTCAGTCTTTGTTTAGGGCTGATTACTGTGATCACTTTTTCTGTTGTAGGTTTGCACATCAGCAGTTTAATTACAAAGACAGTTCTCTCTTAAATGTCAGCCTGCTATATTTTTGCTGTCCCTGTAGCCATTAATGCATTTGTACTGATTCACCAGCACGGTTTTATACAGTAGACTTTGCTACCAACCTTGACGTCAGTATTATTTGTCCTTCTCATTTAAAACAAGAAAAAAGGAACAAAGCTCTTGTTTTTCCTGTGATACAAAAATGTTTGTGTCATGTTTATGTATGTATATTTACAGTTGTGTGTGAGGAAGATATATATTCATGAAAATGGGGGACATTTATTTTGATGAATGGCAGTATGTTGCTTAGTGATTCATCAGGTCGTGTCACATTGTCGCCACGCAACAAGATGTGATCTGACAACACCATGAATCCTTTTTATGTGTTTATTTGTTTCTTAGCAGTGCAAGTATTTTTTGCCCTGACCACTAGTAATTGACTGTGAAGTTCTATTTAATGCTTTTATTTTCACTGTTTCTGTGGTTGTTATTCAGGCTCTTTCCAGTTTGTCATCATTGTCCTCATCTCCGGTATCCCAGAGGCAACACTCTCAGTTGCTCCAAGTGTGAATTACAGCTAAGCGAAATTAAAAATACTCTCATTTTAATCATGTTAGGTTTTGTGCCCTTCTAGCTTTCATCACTTACACATCAATGCTAAGCAGTGACAGTCATTCACTGTGTCAATTCACTTATCAAATGACAAAGATATTTTTAGCTTGGGTCATGGTTAGTTAGTCAGGTAAAAATAACTGTGCTTTCATATGACCCAGACTGAAAAGGAACTAGTGACCCCAGTCAGTAGACAATGCAGGTAGCCAAACAGGCTACTCCTGTGATCCACTTGGTCCTTCTTCCAAGCCACTCCTTCTCAAAATTTGGAAGATGTTTTCCTGTGATGAGCATTTTCCTCTTTGTACAAGCAACACGCCATGTACTTTTTGAAGTGAATGGTTGATTCAGATGCCTCTCAGCCTTTTGTATGTCCTCTGTGCCGTCTGCAGAAACATCTTGTAACTCACAGGGTTGACTCCAACATACAGCCATCCACTGATGTGAAACCTTTTGAAAATGCTGCAATATGAATGATTTGGTAGGAAAGCTGATATAGCTCTAACTTGCTCAGAAATTTCCAGTTGTTTGCCTCTGCCTTCCTCTGTGCTGTGCTGAGCACCAGCACTTCAGGAGTGCTGTTGCTCTGCAATGGAGGGAGACCTGCATGGGGTCTGCACCCACCTGCTCTTCATAGCTCATGGGTTTTACAGGAGCCCCCTTGGCTTTATGTCCTGTGTGGCAGGGAAAAATTGAGAAACAAAAGTGAATGTTTCATGTTTTGGGTCCGGTGGGGTTGCTTGGCCAGAAGACACTTACTCATCTTAACTGAGGCTAAGAATAAGGTAAATGTTAATTCCAGGTGGCATGCTGATGAACTGTGCATAGAATAGGGATGTGGCTAAAAATAGAATTGCTGCCTTCCAGTAAAAAAAAATGATTAATAAAAATTTTGAAGGGCAGGAGTAACCATTAACTAAGGTGGCACCCTCCCAGACTTTGCTTGCACGGTTACAGTGTGGTGCAGTCTTGGTTCTGGTTAGGCTTTCTAAGCATTATTGGAGTATAAATATCACCTAAATCAGAAAGAAATTAGGCAGCTCCTGCCTGCTTAAAAAGTAGAATCAGCTGTCCTAAAAGAAGAAAGAAAAATCAGCTGGAAACCTGGAAAATTTCACATTTCTTTCAAATGTGCAGACATTGACATTGCCCTCAAATGGTGCCATCTGTATGAGTGATAGGCAATATATTTGTATTAGTAGCTGCCAACATGATTTCAGTGCTGTGGTCTATACTGCTTATCTTGCATACTCATGTGTGCCCCCGTGTGAAGCTGATCCAGGCAAAGTGAGCCTTCTGTGCCGTCGTCACATCCCCACCCCACCTCCCTGTGGCTCGGTCCCCTGCCGCAGGCTGTGAAGGCGAGGGATGGTGGCAACTGCCCTGAGTGTAACTTGTGTTGTAGGGCGGCAAGGACCAGGTGCAGAGTGCCATCAGCTCTAATGGGTGACAAACTTGTTTTGCAGCCTCATTGACCCTGGTCTGAAAAGGTTAATAATTACAAGATGGTTGATGTCATACCTTGCGGGGCAACGATGTTGTGAGTGCGTCAAACAGCATGGTNTGCCATCAGCTCTAATGGGTGACAAACTTGTTTTGCAGCCTCATTGACCCTGGTCTGAAAAGGTTAATAATTACAAGATGGTTGATGTCATACCTTGCGGGGCAACGATGTTGTGAGTGCATCAAACAGCATGGTGCGGCAGCACTTTCCGCATTCTCCCAGAGCAGTCGCTGCCTCCTTCTCCTCCCTCGCCCCCCACCAGCAACATTTCAGGAGAGCTCATTAGGATTTGGAATCCTCAGTGCAGAGCAAGCGAACAGCTTCTTGTGGGGAGGCACCTCTTTATATGCATGCCTTCCCTGAAAAACCACTATCAATACAGAATTGCTTGTTGTATCTCATGTCTGTGTTCACTGCACCATACCTCTCTGAAAAAATGAGAAAACGAATGTTTTGGGTGTGTAAGCCTTGCTATGCAGTGTTGTAAATTTGAGGGTACCTGTATCTCCACACAGATTAGAGGGGAAATCCAGTACAACGATGCTCTCCTTGCCATAACCTCTCCTTCCTGTTTTCCCCGCCTTCTGTTCTTTTCAAAAAGATGGAAAGTGAAATCCTGACTCATTTTAAAACTAATATTTGAAAATATCCCCTTAGACAGGTTCTGCTGGGCTCCATTTACCAAAGCCCTGTATTGCATACTTATCCCTTCCCAATTTAGCCCACTGATTGAAAGTCTTCAAGGAAGTATAAACTGATGTAATTTATATGCTGTAAATTGACGCCATTTATATGCAGTAGGAAGCTCCAAGGAGACACCATCACGGTGTCACTTCTACACTTATCTCCAGAGTTCAAAATATACCCCTCAGGGAGGGGGATGATGTGGAATTCAGACTTTACTATTTTACACCTGTAATAGCTCAGAAAGGATTGTATTGTATTGTATTAGATTGTATTAGATTGGATTGGATGGGATTGGACTGGATAGGATTGGACTGCATGGGATTGCATTGGATTGGATTGCATTGAATGGGACTGAGAGTACACAGCCATCTTAAAATAGTAAGGTTTGTTCTGGAAAACAAGAATGCAGAAGCAGTCGTGTCAACCGAAATCCGGTTCAGTAGATGTCTGACTAACAGGTGATGCTGCCAGGTCAGAACCCTCTATTACCTCACTTGGAAAGTGAGAAGAATATTCTGGCTGCAGTCCTGGTTCTTAAGGCTCACTGTCTACATTGTTAATATTAAATCAGTGTCAGGCCACAGGCTCCAGCACCTGTGATCACCCATCCTGCCGGGCCCAGTTCTTACCACCATTTTGGCCAGGGCCATCTTGCAGTCTTAGACAGGTCTTGATTTCATGTGGGCTAGGGATGATCTCCAACAGGCCACATGTCTGGCATGATCTCATTGAGGAGCCCAATGGAGTTGCAGGGTAGCTGTGGGCTGCCCTGTGCCACACAGCCCCAAGGCCAAGGAAAAGTCCAGTGCAGTTTTAATCTGCTGGAATGGATGCAGTCACGGTGTTGGGAGCACACTTGGTTTCTTGGAGTAATTTGCAGATCTACTCTGATCACTAGTGTAATTAACATTGGTTGCAAACTTGTCTGCTTTTTCTGGGTCTCACACATTGAAAATGGCTGTCACCATCCATCTTCCAAGAGGGAGCAGCGCTTCAATGAGCTGCTGATGGCCAGGCTCAACAACAGCCGTCGTGACAGACAAGCATTCTGCCAAGCTCCTTCTACGACTTGATGGGAGAAGATGTTTCTAGAATACTCTCCAGCAATAGGTTTACACGAGGATTTTTATTTATTTTTGCACTACCGTGCAAGTTTTAATAAAATGTTCCTCCTGCGAACAGCTTTCTGGCTGGGGATGTAAGTTTCTAGCATATATTAAAAAGAATCAGTGGAGTTTTATCACTTCTCCTGGGGTTTTGTGCTGAAGAACACTGAAAAACATTTAAGAGGTAACAGCAGAAAAGAAAGAGACGGTCAGTTTTGTTCAGCAGCAGAAAGAGCTGCATGAATCCCTCTGCCTGTGTTTCGGGCCGGACTGGTGCCTTTGTCCAAATTCACCGTGGACCAAAGCTTTCCTTCCGTTCAGGCAATCTCAGACCTGGAGGGAGGAGGATGAAATCGGGCGGATCAGCAAAGGACCGTTACTTGATGAATAAGGCAATAGTGGTTCCAATGTTTAAATTGTTTTAGCTGTCACCTATTCATCAGCTAGATGTGTTGGTCAGCCACCAACTGCTGCGTGCTTCCCAGAGGGCACTTCTTGTCCAGGTGTGAAAGCAGTTTCCCCTGGGATTACTAATTTGTGAAAGGTTTTCTGTGAAATACATCACTGTGCATGACACATAGGGATTTTGAGGACAGGGTATCTATTTTAATGTAACTTTCCTGTCTTATTTTTCTGAGCTCAGAACCCTTTTACGTCTTTAGTGTCACAACATTTGCTTGTGGTTATTCTTTACCCTGGAGGAACAAGCTGATGAAAAGAGTCAGACTGAAGTCCCAGAGCTCTCTGTCCTGTGCTCAAATCTTTATGAATGCTACATTGCCTCTCAGATGTACCACCTTACTGTTTCAGTTGTTAGGAAATACATTTTCATCTGATTTCTAAGAAGAACAAATTGTTAGTGGCGACTAATTCAATGAGACAGAAGCAATTAATTTAAACATCCAAGAATTCAGAGGCCTGTTAGAGCAAGGATGTTGATTGTGTCTCATAACATTTTGTAAAGTTGCAATTAGGATAAGGCAAAACTATACAAATTCAAAAAGATATTCTTCTTGTATCAGCAGGTTGTTTTTTTAATCCATACACAACTGTAAAAAACTTTTTGATGTAATCACTCGGGACGAATGACTTCCCATCTCTTGTGTATGTGTAGACAACTACTCACAACCACATGCGTTCTAATCTGTAGTGGGACTTGCTGTTTGTGTCAAAGCCAGAACTGCTTTTGCTGCGACCTCGAGCTTCCTAGGCTGTGCCCAGGAAGCTGCCAAGGGTGGAAAGGTCTCAAAGGCTGGGAAGGCTCTGTCTCCAAACTGTGCCTTTAATAAGGAATGTGGTGGGGGAATAGCGCTGAGAGATGCACATACTCCATGTCCTTCCCTACTCACCAAACCTACTCATGAGGAAAGCCAGTGTTTCGGTCTGGGAGGGAGCAGTGCTGCCCTAATGCCTCTCCCTCCACCACTGTCTTTTCCCAAAGGAGAGGCTCGAGCACAGCAGCTCTGCAGTGCTACTTGTGCCTCTCCATTGAGCCTGATGGGTCTGAGGGGCAAGACGGGTCCTGCCAGTGTGGCCGCCCGTGAGGTGTACGTGAAAGCCAGTTTAGCCTTGATTAGCTTGGTCGCGAGTCTGAGGCTAGGAAAACCGCATGCTGCAGGATATTGTATTCTCATGGCAGTGTCTCCTTTGGGCAGTGAGGAAGCTGTGCTCCACCGAGACTTACTCCAGTGTCAGTCTTGTGAGTGTCTGGGTGAAATGAAAATGCATCAGTAACAAGCAACATCATTGATGTCTCTGATCTGTGTCTTTGCTTTGTGTAGTTAACTTGTACATATTTTATTGAAAGGCAGAGTATCTCACTGACAGGAAGAGGGATTAGATCAGTCCCACTGACGCTAGCTTATCTTGGGATAGCTGGTACATTTATTGCTCTCAGGTATCTATGCACTCCTGGTTCATGGATGTCTGACTGCCCAGAAATCAGATTCAGAGCTCCTCAGTTTGGTATTTTAAGAGAAATCATCATTGATTTTGGATGCCTTAGTCCATAAATTTGAATCCTGAGATTCTGTTTCAGAAGAAACTCAGACATCCATGTAAGAGCAGCCAATAATTTTGACAGCCTTTCCAAGCTGAGCTTTACTTGCTTGGCACTCAGAGCTCTAATAAACTTAAGCTGTCCACAGACACATCCCACAGACCACTGTAATAGAAGACAGATACATAAAGGAAAGAAATATGGATCAGGGCAAAATGCAGAAATTTGGAAAGGGTCAGTAAAAGGGAGTGGTGGTGAAGTGCTACTGGGGTAACCACATGCCTCTGGGGGCTGAATTTAAATCTTGCTTGGGTTCCATCACAGCCCTATTTGTCTGTGCCACCAAATAGCTGACAGATACTGCCTAGCAAAAATCCAGAGCTGGCGTAATAGGAGACTTTTGAGCTAAAAGCCCTGAGCACTGGCAAACCTCCATGGACACCCTCCTGATGTATACCTGGCACTTGCTAGCATTGGTCCATCAAAGAGCCCATCGCTGTGCCTCCCCGCTCAACCCAAGGAAAACGAATGGGGACTGGAATTAAATTAATGTCTTATTATGAACAAGTGGAAAATCTGAATCAACCCAAAGATAGAACTGGAGAAGGCAGTTTAGCCCTGCAAGCATAGCTTATGTTTCAAGATAACTGTCAAGGTCTAGCAGTAATTCATTCCCCCAATACTGGACACAGGAGCCCTGAGTTGCTGGATCTGAAAGCTTTGACAAAATTTTGATTTGATGCCAAGGAGCAAAGTAGATTCCCCTCCCAGCTGTGTGGCTGTTGATAGGAATGGTTTGCTCTCTGTCAACTTTGAATGCTCATTCTTAACCTTATTGTATATTTTGTTCTTTTAGTTCTGAGAGGGTACAAATTTGATATGAAAAAGGGGAGAGAAAGTGGTGGGGAAGGAAGTCTCTTCAGCAGCTTCCATCTCCCACATATGGCCAGAACTTACTTGCTGTGCTGTAGTGGGAGCTGTGAATTCCCATTGCTGCAATGTAGAAGCAGAAATTGGGAGCTCACGGTTCTTCGCCTCAATTTCAGATGGAACCGGTCTGTTCCTAGGTCACGTGGAGCTAATTGATACCTAGGATGATGCCATGTGTAGGCTGTTTATTCCTAGAGGGTAGTAGGAGAAAAAGCCTCTTGTGTGTTAAGAACCTTTAACCTTCCAGATTTTTTAACAAATATTCAAGGGGTTTTTTTTGCAACTGCATGTATATGATTTTAAAAGTAAGTAAATGAATTTGCAAAACTCCAAAGTATACTTTCATTTGTGATCTAAAAGGAAGTACCTAATGTAAAATGTGGTATTTTTATATTTCTTTAAGAGTAGAAGCCGTTACATATTTTCTGTTAAAAAACAGAAAAAGCAATGCAAACCCCCAAGATTTCAGCGTACTGCTTGCTTTATAATCAATGCAATATTGGTAGTCAAACCATGCCCTCCACAACAAGCATCCGCATTTATCTTTTAAAGAAAGGGACATTGTTTTCCTTTGGGTATCATGAAGAGTGCAGGAAGGGCATATATTCACTGATTTTGCATGCCTGCCTTCATATTCGGATTATTTACTGACAACACCCTTAAGATTTGGTTGAGGTTAGAGATCACTTCAAATGTGTAACTGCTTTCCCAGAACTGAGACCCAAGCGGGGCTTGCCTATCATCTTGCAGGTTAAGTTTGGCAATATACACCAAGAACAGCCTTGGCATTCATGACCTTGGCATTACTGATTTCAGAACAGAAATACTGTGGGAATATCAAAAGTCAGTAAGGCTTTTTTTCTCCCTGCTGATTGAAAAGATGCTGTCTCCCAGTTTGAGCCTGCACAACCCAGTAGTCTCCTCTGCGGTCTGAAGCAGGGCTGGAGTGGTTTGGAGATGCCTGGGTTCTTTGAAAAGCTCTCTAAACACCTCAAGCTACACCATGGTAAAGTGTGTGGTCAACCTCATACCACTTTGCATAGGTCAATGAAAAAACTGTAAACTTCCAAAATTGCTGAGAAAGGATGGGCTCGTGGCAAACGCAGTGTGCTCTGGTGTGGCAGCTTTGAGTTTTCTTCTCTTTTAACAGGGACTTAATGTAAAACCACAGATAATTGCCTGTGTAATTTACCATTCATAATTAGTTTCTATAAATGTTCTGAGCTTTGGTAGCCCAGATGCAAAATAGGAAAAATTGTACTGCTTTTCTTCTGGCCTTTGTCTGTTTTGATGATTTAAATTCAAAGCGTTCAGAGCTGGGACCATATTTGCTCTTGATGGACTCTCGTAAAGAGCTTACAGTCTCAGCCGGGATGCAACAGCATTGCTGCACCACAAATATTTACCAATTGTTTACAGTAATTATTCATTCATGGAGATGCACTGAAACATGGCAAAGACTAATCTGGGAAAGAAAAGCTTACTATCAGTAGGCTGAATTGTTTGTACTGGCCTACATCACAGTGCAAAGTGGTATTATTTTGCTTCACGCAATTGTTCTTGTAACTAAGGAAACTTCAGAGCAGCTACTGACTTTTTGTTAATTTTTTTGCTAGTTAAATTTTCTGAAAGCAATAACGAAAATAAGTTTCGGGAAACTAGAAGATCTAACTGGGCACATTAATGATTTATCTCTTTTTTCTTTATAACTGAGATACCCGTCATGCCTCAGCAAATTGTTGTTGAAACATCTGAAGTATTAACATAAAAAACTTTAATTGAAAATATATCTCCTGACAATTTAAGTTCTTCAGCTGTAGGCTGAGACCTCCAAGACTTTCATACGTATTGCTGAGGGCTAGTGCACCGGGATGCATAATCTTCTGCAGTGGGTGATGCAAGTAATTCATTATTATAAAAATTACCCAGTGGTCAGATTCCTCTCCCCATTGAGCTTGGTAAAGCACCAGAGCAGATAACATTCTTCCCCCAAAGAACCTTCTTTTTATTAGCATGAAATATGTGGAGAGAGAGAGAAAGAAATAGATGCCAAATGTGAGCAGAATAATGAGGATAATTTTTAAAGAGAATTCTCACAGTTTGGCTCCGTTATCTAATCTTTTCTAGGTTTTGTTTATTCTTTACTCTTGGATTTTCTTGAAGAAGTGGGGTTTATGAAATTGTACCAGCTTTCCTTCAGTATGCCTGCCTGTGATATCTCAAAGATACCATGTTTCTGCAGGTTTCAGGAGAACTGAGAAAGTTTGAGAAGAGCAGAGACCAAGTTTTTGTCCCCTGTAAAGGGAAAGGCAGGAACAAGAGAGAGAACCTCAGCATGTAGCTGTTGGGAAATTTACCATAAAAACGTGTCTTGGAAAAACTACTCATATTTGGGCTGGATTTTTCAAAAGAGCTCAACAATACATCTGGACATGGAAATAAAAATGAAAACTTATACTTTTTAGTCATTAAAAGCTCACTGGTCTTTTTTTTTTCTTATTTTATTAAGCTTATAAAAAGTTTGGATTCAATTTGAAGTGAAATTTTAAGTGCTGAGCTCTGAAACTTTCAACAGGGTTCCCAGCAGGAGCTGCTGGGTTCAAACACTGCTGAAAACCCAACTGCTCCAGATGCCCAAACAGGCGCAGATCGGCTCTGAAAAAATAAGATGACCAGATGTCCTCATTTGTCTGGAATGTAGCTCCTCATACTGGCAGCCCAAAGACATTCTTTGAAAAGCTGCTTTGAAGCAGATTTTCCCCATTTTCTTCCTCCATTCCTTAGAAGAGCAAGCGATAGATATCAGTTCCCAACTGGACATAATTGAAATCACCTCCATCATAAAATCTGGTTCAGGAAATATTTTCACAGTGGGACCTTCGATCTCACACAGAGGTCTGTCCCTCGAGATGTAATCAAGGCTGAAGCCATGCCCTAGATGTCCCAATGCTGTTTTATCTCTCTAGTTTGTGTACTTCAGATGAATATTTTGTAATATCTGAAAAGATGCCAGAAAGAACGATTGTCAGCCATCAAATGATGTTTCTTCTAATGATGTTCCTCAGGAATCAATACTAGCTGTGCATCTGGCTGACAATTTTATCAATGTTCTGGAAGTAAACCGCAAATAAAATTTAGGTGATTTGTGAAGTACTACTGATGAAAGCAGGTCAGCCGCATTCATCAATGTGAAGTGCTAGGTGGCTGCCGGAAAGGATCACTCAAAAACCCCATTTTCTTCTAGGAAATTCAAAGTTAGAAATAATAAATTTAGACCATTACTCTATATAGAAATATGAGCTGTGAAAACATTGTGGAAGTCATCAAGCAGCTATTAATATGACACTGTGATGAAGAAGGTTAATGCAATTAACTAACATAGCCTGGGGAATGGAAGAATGAGGAGATTTTTGTTTTGCATGTGGCATTACTGAGACTGATATGGGAAGGCTGCATCCTCTGGCAGTATTCTTGGAGAATCTAGAAAACTGGAAAGCTCCAGAAAGCAGCATGATGAAAGGACAAGGGGCTCCCCTCGCCAGCTTCAGCAAGGGACATTTTGGCTAGTCCTAAGAAAATATTTTTTTACAGTGGTGGTGATCAAACACTGGTACAGGCTGCCCAGAGAAGTGGTGGGATCTCTGTCCTTGGAGATACTCAAATCTCAGCCGGACACAGCCCTGAGGAGTCTGCTCTCCCTTCAAAGGCCACCATGGCTCAAGCAGGGGCTGGGAAAGGGACTTTTGGGGTCCTTTCCAGTCACAACTCTTCTGTGATGCTATGATTTGTAGCCTACAAAAATGTTTAACCTCAGATAGAGAAAAGCTTTTGAATTCAGTCTTTGACCAGCTTGTCTTAATGTTCAAGTAAGCATACCTTCACTGGGAAAATACCTGATACGAAGGATGAGATTTAGTAGTATTCAGTTTTAACTCAATGCACCCAAATTCAGGTGTTCACAGCAGTGTCTACATACAGGCTTGCTATCATCAGTCATCACCAATGATAACAGAGGAAGTCTAGAAATACAGGTCAAATGTGGATGACTTCTTGCACGTGGTTAAAGTTTTCTGGCATTAAATTCTACCCTAAAATGCTCCTTAATCTGGTGAAGACTTCAAAAGAGCTGTTATGTGGAAGCTGAAGCCGGTTAAACTGGAAATAAGGAACATATTTTTAGTGGGAAGGATGATTGCGCCTTGGAGACAATTCAGCGTGTCCTACATCCTCAGCTCAAAACGGGGCTGTTTTAGGAAAGGAATACATAAAACATTAAATAAATCAAACATTCTTGTTTGATAACATAGGTACACAGCTAGCAGTCACACATGAGCTCAGAGGAGACAGTCTCACGGTTCTGTTTAGTCCAAACTTTTACATATCTAAGAACAAAAACATTACTTACTGTTGTGTTACACAACTAGAAGCTTTAGGTTTTTGCAGCCAGCTTCAGCTCCTGTGTTGATGTGAGCTAGTCTATGCTTAGCCAAACTACAGCATTTAAAGACTTCCCCGAGAAGAAGATGAATGAAATTAATTTGTCCCCTGCCCACTCCACCTTGATGCAATATGCTGGCTGTCTGGCAAAAGAGGCTGCAGCATATTTATGCCTGATGAGAAATTCATTCCAGTAGACAAATCATGGTGTACAGTTATGACTTGACTGCTTGACCAGTGTACAGATATCTTGGTGATGTGGTGGATTGGTGATTCGAAAGGTAAAAAAATAGACATTTCTTTCTAGTAAAGCACAATTATCTGATCTAGTCAAGTAACATTAACATCTTGGGTAAGGTACTCAAGCTTGTCACCAGAATAGCCCTGCCTATCATGTCCCCCGCTCTCCAGACCTAAAACACGGATTACAAACTCTTTAGAGCAGGAACCCTTGTTTTCAGTGTTGGGCCCACTTGCAGAATGGTGCTATCATAAATAATAATCATGCTGGATGCAAATTCGTTAACTTCAAATGGCCAGAAATCCTCGACCATATGTTTTTTAGTCCAGAATTCTCTGTCAGCAGCCAAAATGTCTTCATGGGAAGGTATAAATTTTGTAATATGCCAGGAAGATGTAAGTTCTGTAAGTTTAACTTTCAATTCTACAAAGTTAATATGTGGCAGAGTCTTTTTTTAGTCTCTGTAATTTTGTAGGTGCCTTATGCCCTACAGCATGAAAACTCTAAAAAAAAAAAATCCACCTAATACAGATACGGATATTCTCATTACTTCAATACACTTCTAATCTTATTTCATTTTTAAATCTAATAAATTATTTTACTCCTTAACAAATTCTGCTGACAAATTCCCCAGTTTATTTATGATAAAGTATTTCTTATGTGGATAGTAATGTTATGCCTTTCAATGATATTAGAATGCCCTTTAATTTTGCTCTTGGAGGGTGTCCTGTTTTCCCTTCTCTTTTCCCTTTTTTTTTTTTTTGCACTGGGTATCTGCCAATATTCTTTCAAATGCTAGGGTTTAGGCATGACAGACATCTTCAATAAAGTTTAGGGCTTGGTGCTGTGCGACCCCAGAGACCAATCTGATTTAATTGTTCCTGTCTCATGCAGGCATGGATATTTGTAACACCCAGCTTTCACAGGATGCTTTTTATCAGCAGACCTTGGAGCACTTTACAAGTGATTTTTTTGTCATCTCCTCTGTTTATTTTTCATAGAAATTGAAATGCAGAGAAGTGAAGTGACAGAGTTTTCTAGGGGCAGACGTGGGATTGAAACTTGCACTCCGGTGATACCTCTGCCCCGAGTCGCCCACCTGACTTCTCTGCTTCCTGCTCTCTCTGAGCAATACCATATATATTGAGGCTGCTTTTAGCCCACTCATTATCAGCTCATTATTTCAATTTTTTTTTAAGTGAGTGGAGCTCAATTCCCCATTGCATGTCAGTACTGGATCCGAAATAATGTTCCTCCGCAAAATGGGTAAAACATCGCTGTTGCGGTGAAAGGATAGTTTCCTCTGAAACCAAAGGCTGCATTGGGTGAGCTGGACAAATCCTGTTGGAAGGCGGCTCCAGCACACATGTCAAAGCTCTGATCTAAAGCATGAGGTAGCTCATAATTATGGGAAATATTCTAATTTAATTCCATCTATCTACTTGTAAGGGATGTTAACAAGTGAAACTGAGGAGGGTTACATTTAATGGCCAGAGCATAAGGTTTGGACTCAGGCTTCCTTTCCAGTTCTGCTTTTAACTTGTGGCGTAAATGTGAACCAGCCTTTTAACCTTCCTGTAAATGTATTTTCACTTAGAGGAAATGTGAAGAGTATTTCCAAATTTTTAAGAAGCTCTTTGAAATCCTTCACTTGTAAGGCATCAGAAGTCAGTAATTGTGTTTGTTGTTTGGTTGTATTTTTCCACAATGATCCACAGAGAAGCAGTGGGTAATGCAAGGCAGTAAATTCTCATAAATATGTAGCTCATAAATATCTAAAACCAAATAATAGAAGAAAGATTCAAATTTATTGAAGACCATAGGAAAAATGGAAGATGCTGCTGTTGTATATTTGGTGCACTTGGTTTAAAAGAAATGTGGTGGTTTAATTTGTGTATAGGAAGTATGCCTGACATTTTCTGTTCATTTTAAACTGTAGGACATAAAAGAACAATATTTCTCCTTCTGCTTTTCTTGAGACTTCATTTTCCCAATTTTAGATGTGATGAACTAGGAAACACTGAAGCTCTTTGCCAGAAATGTTTTGTTTAGCTACTCATAAGACTCCTATCACAAGTCACAGGTTTTGTCTATTATGGCAATGTCATTAAATTCTGTGAGCTTAAAAAGCACCTGTACTTAAAAAGAAAAAGAAATACTGTAGACTAACAAATACAGCAACAAAGCACAAAATGGAATTGATAGAGGTACATTACATACTCTTTGCAGTAATGTGCCATAGAGTTATGGTTTAATTTCCTGAGGATGAGCTGAAGTTCAACATTTTGAAGATAACATCGTTTTCTGTGATGTTTTAAAAGTAAAATCTTTAAAAAGTACCATATAGTCTTACCAAAGATTGACTTGAAGATTAGATATCTATAAAATTCCTTTTGCATTGTAGTCAATGAACCAGGACAAGACTGAGAAAAACAAGTCCAAGACCTGTACACAAAGTATGTACAAAGTTTGTTAAGCTTCAGTGGTTACTAGGACTCTGAACCACTGTCATGTCATTAATTGTTAACTTGGGTAAATACATTTCAGGCTACTCCAAGAATTAAAAAAGATAAAATGCTTATAGTGTCTTCCTTGATTTGCCCTAAATATTAAAATTCATAGGTGGTGTGTAGGGATGCATAGGGGGATCCTTCAGGATAGTTCAAGGCATGACTGAAGGACTGTTTGTTTTGCTTTGGAGGCTGTGCACTTCAAGATGACTTAGAAAGTGCCTTGGCTGAGAGCAACATTTGTGTTGTGGAGTGCGTAATGCCGCACATGGACAATCTGTTCCCAGCACACTCACTGCAAACTTCACACTGATTGGGATGAATGTAAGGCTGGGGTCCTCAATGAGCTCATACAATACCTTGAGGAATAAATATTTTTGAATCAGTGCTTTCTGTGTGTTCTTTACTTCAACAAAATATACAAGTGCATTTGATTTTTATTTGCACGAACTAAAAGTAAAAATTAAGGTATTTAACTCCGTCTTGTTTTCTCTCCTGCATCAGCTAGAAATCTCTTGCTAGGACTGGGGTGATAGCTTGTACCACTGTGCCCAGATCTCTGGGACAAATGACTAATGTATGGAAGGAGATCATAGCATCATAGAATCATTTTGGTTGGAAAAGACCTTTAAGATCATCAAGTCCAACCATTAACGTATCACTGCCAGGTCTACCACTAAAGCATGTCCCTAAGCACCACTAATGCTAATACATGGCCAGGGATATTGTTTCAGAAGCAAGAAACAGCTTGCAATGGTAGAAAAGCATATTACTCTGTTCTGAACCATTTCAAAATAACACTTTCCATACTTGAACTGCATATGCAGTAATTTTTACAGCAAGTACACTACAAGTGGAATGATAGATTCATCTTGTGATACCTTAATAAAAGGTAAGAACTCCATAAAGGCATAATTATATGGAAAAAAAAAAAGGCATTTCGATTTATGTATAGTGGCTGTCAGAACACAGCATATTCTAGTAGGTTCCCTCTAGTTTTAAAATCTGGGGTTTAGCCACTCAAAGAAACAATTATGGTTTAGAAACTGTATAGCATTCAATTTTTCTTGGTCCATCCAGAATACCTAGGGAGATTCTTCATATGTAGATGAATCCTCTTGTGTATGTTCTTTACCATTGCTCAGTCTCCACCTACAAGCTTCTTTATAGGAAAATTTATTGTAATCAGTAATGGAATAGTTAATAATTATTGTGTGTTATTTGTTATCTAAACTTTCTCTTTGATTTCTTTTATTCTGGTATAGTAAATATTGTTCTACTAGGAGATACTACGCAACTGTGAGCTATCGGGTTTTTTTTCCATTTCTAACATTATTAGTATTGATTTACTAATTGTATATTGAATTTGGTCCAGTGAATTTTCTGCCATGGTGACTGTTGTTCCTTCTTGTTAAGAAATATATTCCTTTTTTAATTCAACAGCTCAAAAAAGGCTTCTGGTTAAAACCAGTAAATGAAAAAAGAAATACATCAGGTACTGAAAAAGTGTTTTTAAACACAAGTATTTGGAACAAAGCAATAGAAGAACAGTATAAATATGCCACAGAAGTTGAATTTTTAAATATTTTAATTGTATATTAGTATGAAGACTCAATAATTCTCTGTGTATATTAAGGAAATAGTCTCCCTGGTCAGCTAGAGGAGCATATGTGTGGAATACTCTTACTGGCAGCCCAATTGGCCTGCCTTAGGTAGCCAGTTTTTAAAATTACTACACAACACCTTTTTAAATTAAAAAAAAGCCCAAAACTTCAACAGCTCAGAGTATCTCATCTTCACCCTTGAAAATGGGCAGAGCTCACTGTTAGAGGCAAAGCCCATGACATCAACGGCTCTGCAGCAGCCTGCGCAGGTGAAGCGTCTTGCTGGACAGTGCTTTGGGGCTTGAGATTGTCCTGATGATGCCTTTGCTCTAGCGTGATTATGGATGATTCTCTTCCCTGCAATATGTAATCGTTTTTATTTCAGTTATGTAACATTTGTATGAGAAAATAAGAAGCCTCCTCAGCCTTGAGAATTTTTTCACTGTTGCTTTTCCCTACTGTCCAGTTAGATAGTGCTGTATGTGCCATGGTCCAATTTCCATCTTCTGTGGGGGAAGGTGGAAGGAGAGAAAACATTCAAAACTGAGACATTATGAAAAATGTGAAGTCTTGGGCGTTTATTCTTTAATTTGAGTGAACATTTACTTTGTTACTTTATGGCAAGCATGGAATAGATTTGTATTCTTACTAAAAGGAAACCTAATTCTAGCGTGAAATTGAAACAAATGGATTGACAAGGAGCCCGTTTGGGCCTGATCTTTTCAGAGTCAGGAGAGAAATGCATACTGACTTCAATAGGCACTATGTCAGTCTTTAAATATTTGTGACATTGTATTCTAACCATGATTTGTTTGTAAACCTTGATGTGGAACACATCCAAGGATTTTTAGATCTTATGTTTAGATCTAGATGTTATTTTTAATGTCTGCCCAGATTTTCTAAGAAATATTTTCACCTACTTCTCACAATTTCCCTATTCAAATTTCTCTAATTCATAATCTATTTTGGAGGAATATTAAAGGAACTAGACAGGGATTAGGATTTCACTGTGGGCTCCAAAACCCAAAAAGATGGTTCTTTTGCCCAGGGGACTTGCACTCCAAGTAAGAATGCCTAAAAGCATGTGACAGTGATCTATGAGGTTTCTGTGGTTCTGGGTTGTAATCCCATGAGAATCACACATTTCATTACTGCTGAACACTAGCATTAACCTAACTGGACGCTGGAACAAAATTAGTTTTCTTTCTCATCTATAGGATGTGTAAATCACCTGCCTGAACAATTCTTGTTGTGTTCCGCCCCACTGGATTACCTGGAGAAGCAACAATTTATTCTACAAGTCACTTTCATGTCAAGTGATTTTCTGATTTCTTCTCAGACATCAAAACACCAGGTTTTGATACAGACCCCAGACCAGAACTGGGATCTTAAATTTACTATCTGCCCTGGATGTCAAAGATCCCTGAGGGCCTTGAAATGTTTTGCCAGTCTTGATGATTGCTCAGCAGCTCTTTTAGAAAGAATTGATTATGAATATCATGCTCCCAAGAGACTAGATCTTTATACTGCCCAGATGTGGTTTGTCTTCTTGTCCGTGCTGACTACTGTTTTTCCCAGTACTCTTAAGCTTCTGGAGACACAAACCAAAAGTCTCATTGTAATAAGCCATGGTTGCACCTGTATGAAGTCCGAGTTTGTAAGAACTTGCAGGCCAAATTTCAAAGGCGATCAGCACGATGAGACTAAGTGAAACCCAAAAGCATCACAAAAATGGTAGCAAAAGTGATAACAGAAAGCTATGTCAACTAGTGCTGTAATTTCTGGTACAGAATGAAGCTCTATTTTTCTCATCTCGCGCTTCTTTCAGAAAAGCTAATCGGGAGCTGGAAGGATGTACACATAGCCTAGTTCCAAATGTTTAGCTCTCTAATATTCTTGTCCCAGGGATACCGAGCATTTTTCTGCTTTCTGTGGAACATTTTTTCCAGCTCGAATCATAAAGCAATTAAGCTTCACTGTTGTATTTTCTCTTCTCCCACTCTTGGCCACCAGTACAGAGTATGCAAAACAGAGAATGAAAAGCAGGAATTGTCTCGCTGCTAATGGAGCAGGCAGGTGGTAACCTCACTCCCAGTTCCTAATGCGTATGGGTGATGGAGAAAGGCTGTAATCATCCAAGTCAGAACAAAGTGCCTTCGCGCACACCAGTCTCGGAATGGTGCAAAAGGATGGTTGCCTGGCAATCTTTTTATGCTTTTGATACTGCCAATTTGCTATGTATTTTTCACACAGCACAATTCTTGGATAATTACTGTAGCTGGTGCCATAGAAAGGAATCTTTAAATTGTGTATGTTAGATGGTTTTGCTGATGAGGTTGCCTGCTAGCAATCTTCTTATTGTCCTGTGATGATTCCAAGTGATTGTTTCATACCATGAACATGATCTGGAAGCCTGGGAGTTATTGGAGCAGAGTTCTGATTTTGGCAATGGCAAAACACATTGCATGACATCATGTGAATGGCAAAAATCCACTGCGTTCCCGTACCACTGACTGTTCAGTGGAGAAATGACAAGAAACGGTGCTTACGTCAAGCAGATGCTGTTACACTGTATCACTGCAAAGGACCATAGAAGTTCCTGCAAGCTGTGAGCATATGCAGATGAGCATATTAGTTGTCCTGCAGCAGATACTGAGAGCCTTGCTTTAGTAGCTAATTGTCACCCNAGCAGATGCTGTTACACTGTATCACTGCAAAGGACCGTAGAAGTTCCTGCAAGCTGTGAGCATATGCAGCTGAGCACATTAGTTGTCCTGCAGCAGATACCGAGAGCCTTGCTTTAGTAGCTAATTGTCACCCGAGCTAATGTTTCTTTAGGTTGCCTCACCTGCCAAATGTCGCCTACGGCTGACACACGTACTTTTTTTAATGTAACTTCATTCTTCACATTTTGTGTCTTGTCATATGCTTCCATTTTGTTTTCCTTTCCATTTTGACATCCAGATCCCACCTCCTCATCTCCCCTTTTTTTCCTTTTCTCACGCCTCTGTTTTTTCTCCTTCTCTTTTCCTCCTTTATCTTGTTTTATTTCTCTTTTCCTTCACGGTTACCTTCCCTCTCCAGTATTTTGTCCTGTCTTCCTTTCTCATCTTTCACCTTCCCTCTTTCTACTTTCTACCACTACATTCTCTTAATCTTGTTCCTTTCTACTCAGTAAGTTAATAAAACATTTGACCATTTGAATATTTTCTGTCTCTGCTCTTCAGGCTTCTGAATTATTGCTGTAGTTCTACCAAAACTTAATTACCATATCAAAGAGGAACTGTCCTCATTTAGGCAGAATTTCAGCCTTTCAAATATTTTTTTTAGCATGTTTGACCTAATTAGAAGCCCCACTTAAAACGATACTTCTACAGAAACAGGAGGAAACCATACAAGTTGTTGGCAGGATATTGAACATGTCTCAAGTGGAATTAAAGAAATACGAAAATGTCAGAAATTTTATCAAAAACACGTGTTTTATAAAAAACATATGTGAGTTGTAGGTGTTGAAATAATACTGATAGTTAGATATAACAACATCCTGCTTTTATGATAATGGCACTTACTTTCTCTATCAGGTAAATATGATCATTTTAATGTACTAAGCAATAATTGTATGTCAAGACCTGTAATCACTACACTTTATGACAGCAAGCATTATTTTATGATGTATTTGCAACAACCGCACTTTCTTCCATCACATACTTTTTATGGCTTCCTTGTTCCTAATGAGGCAAATTCACTTTCTGCAGAGTCCACATAAGACTTTTATATAATAAACTGGTGAGTGCCTTGATTTCCCTTCTGTAAGCATAAGTTGCTACATTCTCCAGCTGTTAGGTCTTTGTATGTAAGCTTATGCTATAACTGCTCATTATTTTAACTCTGGGTTTAAGCGGTGTGACCAGTACATGATCAGTACTTCAGGTCCCTTCCAGCCCTGTTTCTGAGATGGTGAGTCTCCAGTTATTAAATCTTTGTTAAAATTAAGATCAGCAGTAAAGTGAAACATTTTAACAATCACTCCTATTAATCAGTAGAATAATTAACTCAGAAAAATGGCAAATTCAAAACTTCTTGGGAATTGTAATCAAGACTACATGCCCTTCTCAAACGCACAGAGGTACTCAGGCTGACAGTCGTAGCTTGTGTAGCACAGAGGAAAATTTCATATTCTGCAGGCAGGAAAGTGTCTGGTGTGTGTTTTGTAAGAGACCAGCATGTTGGGTTCTCCCTGACCTTAAAAACTACAGGCAACAACTTCTGCTGGCTTAATTCTGTTGACTTGGATAGAGTTAAATAAGCAGAGAATTTATTACCGCATCCAGTTTCCTTAATCCCTAGGAACATGCGGATGCCTCAAAGGTATGTGTAAAACTCCACAACATATCTCTAGTGTACAAATGAGACAGGCTGCTGTGAGAGTGAAGTACCTTACCTGCTACCTTCTTCCACAATGGAGCTTCATGGAGTGGTAAGGATCCTGACTTGCTTATTTGCAAGTCTCTGCGATAGTAACTTATAAAGCTGATATTTTTCAAACCTTTCTTAGTCTCTGCCTAGGATTCATTTGACTCTGCCGTGAGAAAAATGTAAAAAGAAATTTCTCTTTTTTTTTTTTCTTTAATGAACAGTTCTATAGCTGGAATGGCTGGGAACGAAAGGTTGAATGTGGGAGAAAATTAGAACCAACTGAATAATGTTGTAACTCTGCAAAGACTAATTTTCAGTAGGCTACATTAGGGTATGCTGCCCATCACGCTTTCTACATGTACAATACGTGTTTAATAAAGAATGCCCTAAGAAGGCTATACTCAGAAGAAAGGCAGCCCGTGCTGTGCAAGTGTTCATAGCTAATTTAGCTGCATAGCAAATACGCACTTTGAATGGAGGGCGATTACTTTGCGTTACTTTCAGTGGTAATAATACGATTCTTGCATCTTCTGATGAGCCAGATCAATAAAACAGAGACTGAATAAGCCTCACTGAATATGTTTCTTGGCGCTGGTTCATTTTGTCATGAAGTCCTTGGGCATCTGTTTACTGCCTCCCACTCAAGGGGGAGCAGACCGCTAACATTAAACAGAGCACTTTCATGCCAAATAGCCTGAAGCCAAATGGGTCTGGATTATGTATGGTATTCACAAGCAGAATACTGATTTCTTAAATGGTAAAACCTGGCAGAAATGGGCCTTCATTTGATTGGAGCCAGCAGGTACAACAATAATTTAAATGTGTAATAATGCACTTCAAGATGACATTCAAAGTCTTGGGGAACTTACTATGCAAATTTGGTTCTTTTCAGGGTTTCCTAGCTCTTTTTCCTTGTAATGGGTGATGCAACGTGCTTTGTGACTCCAGAAATAGCTGCTTCTTGGTAGTCTCATGTTTTATCTGTGATCACTGAGCTTTCTTCACATCTTTCAGGGTGAGAAGCAGTAAGCTCCAGTTGTTATAATAAAGCCACCCCTGTTGACTAGCAGCTGTAGCTGTCTGTCCTAAGGTTGAAAGACCTTTGTCTTATTTTGGCATATAAATTATGAGCATTTCCTCTATTCTTCGCTCCTTAGCACAAATGAGCAATACATGAACAATATATTCCCTTGTGAGTAGCAACTTTCTGAGCATCACATATGGCAGCAGGAGCAGTAAAAGAAAACAAAAAACCAATAGGCAGCAAAAATCCCATAAATTCTTTAAAACCACCCTCCCCTTTTACTATATAAGTATATCAATAAAGGCAGTCCCTTTGATGGATAGTAGAGTGGCAGATTTTCCAAGAAGTACAGAGTACAACTAAATATCTTTTATTAAATACCCTTAAAATAAGTAGTATTTTCAGTGTCATTTTGTGCAGTAGTTGAGCTCTGGGAAGCAACTTATGCCAGAAATGATACTACATTTTATGGGACCCATTAAGGTAAATGGTGCTACTATTCCATTAATTTAATTAGGAAGTTAGGATTGTGATAAATCATTAAGAGTCTTTGCTTGCAGCAAACACACAGGGACACTTATTTTAGAAACTAAGAATCTTGGACTGTTCCAAGGAAAATACCATTTGGGAGACTAATGGTCATATACTGGGTACCCTTATTTTCCATTGGCTCACTATCAGCTGGAGGTGCTCATCATCCCTCAGTGAAACTTTAAGTAGCTGTAAACAGGAGACCTTGTGGTCCAGAGATGTGTTTGGGACATAAGTCTTTTCAGAGATGAGTCAACTTACTCGTGAGGGTTTCCAGGGATGAGCAATTTTTGATAGTGCAATAACCATGGTTGCAGAGGCATCATGTTCGCAGTCTGGATTTTAACAAGTGTTAATTGAGCAAAGTGGCTTGTGACCTTCCCAGAAGAGCTCACTTTCAAAGTTACTGTCTTAAAGTATAGGCTGTTTCACAGGGTGTTAAACTTATTAGACAGTATGAAAAAAACATATCTTTCAGTGCTGTGCGGAGGGACCCTGGGAACAGACGGTGGATGTAACACCACAGTAGAAATAGTTCTTAAACATACCGGGCAAAATTTGTCATTGCTGCCAACTAAATCTTGAGTTTCTCCATAGTAAATATGACACAGTGCAGTAGTATTTAAATAACTAATGCAATTGAATGCATTTTACAATAGCATTTCTTGTAGTATGGTACCATCCATACACTTGAAGTGTACTGTGCCAGATACTGTGCAAACGTGAGAAAAAATTAATTCCTTTCATATACGCTTTGTTTTGTTTGGGTTTTTTTTGGTTTTTTTTTACTCTTTGAACAGTAAAACAGGAAATTAGATTGCTCAGAGAGCAAGTGGAATATGCCTCCCTGGAATTATTCAAAACTCAACTGGACATGGCCCTGTGCTACCTGCTCCCACTTTGAAGCCTTGAGCAGTAGGTCCAGAGGTCCTTTCCAAGATAAATATTGTATGATGCTACTCCAAACTCCAAGTTATAGATAATGATACACTTCTATTATAATCTAAAGGGGGTGTGAAAAGATACTTACAATGTATAGTGTTGCACAGAAGGTGTTTGAGGTGTATAGGGGAAAAAAAGGATCATGGACAGAATTAATTTTTCTATTTACACAGTGATTCTTATCATATTCCTCGACTCCTCTCACAAACTCAGTTCCAGTCAGGCTGCACTAACTTTTATAGAACAACCTTCTTAAGGTACAGAAAATAGAGCAAGCCAGATAAGATAATTCCTCTCACCCACCTCTCCTCTGCAGATGGAACTTTTTCCTATATGTGCCTTAAATGTGGCAGTAAACTCTCTTGGTTTTCCATGTTTAGGGATTTTTTTTTCGGTGAGGCTTGTTGATCACTTGAATTCCCATCAAAATAAAACCAGGGTGAAGAGAAATGTCCCTCTGACCCCAGGTATGATGAGGTTCTCCTGCAGTGAAGCTGTGCCATGTCTCACAGACACTTTCTGTGTGTGCTTGTACTAGCTGGAAGGATCTGCTCCGTTTGCATCCCCTTCACAAGATCAGGGTGGCAAGACCACAGAAACATCAGATGATTAGGAATGCTCTTGAATTTGAAATTCTCATGACTCCCAGATATTATACCAATAGTACTAGCTCTGCTTCTGTACCTGGCAGGTACTCAGTGCTGAATGTAGCCAAGAAAATACTGTACAATGCATGGAGAAGTTTGCACTCTAAATATCTTTAGGATCATCAGGCTAGTTTTGTGTTAGTGCCAGAAATCTGTTTTTTCTGGAATGTTGAGAAAGAAAGTGAAAGTAGAAATTGTGTGTGAAAAAAGTAACGAAAACCCTTCTATCACTTCTCAGACCAACTGTTTTGTTTTAGATTGCCAAAACTATTTTGCCATTATTTTCCTCCATTGCTTTGGGGAATAGAAAACCAACTTTTTAATGCCAGCTATAGTTTTTATTGACTCTGTTGCAAGTTGAGAAAAACTCTACAAATTTATTCTTTCTAGTAATTCTTGGTAGTGGAGTAGAACTGGGAACAGCCCTTTACTCAAGTGGGTTTGCATAGTCAAACAGTTGCAACAGGGAATGTAGAAGATTATACCCGTTCACCACTACTAATGAGGGACTCCAGAGCTCTCTTATGTATTTCCATACCTCCGGTAGATATACAAGTGTAAAGTGACCTCAAGTTCACTGTGGAAGCCTGGTCTTCACACTGTTCCCGGTTCAGTCTTATACTAGTGCACCTCATCCCTGTTTTACACCAGAGGAGAATCCATATTCTTTCTAGGTTGGGATATAGTTAAAGTTGCAAATATGAGACTTTTTCAGTGCTGACTTTTGCGGTTTCTTTTGCTCTTAATCACTTGCTTCATGCTGATGGTGGCCGTATTTAGTACCTTTTATTCCGCATGGAAGGGAATTTATGGTTCCCACAGCTCTACAACAGATGGACAAACTTTGCCAAAATGCTGGCAAATGCATTAGTTAGGCTGGAATCAAAGTTGTCTGCAAACACTTATTCTTTGCAATTATTTGTCACAGTCATAATTTGTTTATGCTTTGACGCATTGGGAGAAAAAAGCAAAACTGCAAAACATAATGAAAAACTCTTAAAAAATGCACAGATGCAATTTTAATCTCCAATAACTTTCCCTATTGTACATCCAAATAAAACTGAAAGAGTCTACAGGAAATGCTACTTGCTGTGGCTTAGCTACTGAAATTAATGGGACTGTAATACCATTCAGCTGCTTGAAAATGGAATTTATCTTATCACACTCTTTGGGTGTAAAGAAATGTATTAGGCAGAATATGTCTCGCAAAAGGCTTCCCTCGTAATGAATGTGGTACTCATTATTTTTCCTAGACAAGTTTATTTTAGAAAAAGAAAATGAATACAAATAGGCTATTGAAAGTCATTTGTGAATTCATTCAGTATTTTGAAAAGATAAGAAAAATGTCATGGCCATTGCCAGATGAAATGGATATCTTGAATATTACCAAAAGATGGTTATACAACACAGGCTGATCTCTTTCCTGTCCCCTACTATAATTTGCCAAGTTGCTGAGGATCTGCATTCTGCTTTTTAACTTGTCTTAGCCATAGAGTATGACTCCCGTCACTGTGGGTCCTCAGCAACTTGGCAAATTGTAGTAAGGGACAGGAAAGAGATCAGGGCCAAAAAGGTGAAGAAGAATCACTAGTTTATATCAATCAGAAAAACAGCCCACCTTTTATTTTTTGTCGCTGAACAGAATGGGTCATGTGTAACAAAACCTAAGGAATGAGGCCATCAGTTCTCGTCAGTGAAGGAGGTGTGAGCCTTTGTAATGCTCCAGTGGCTGAGTCTAATAAAAACCCCAAAACCCAAGTCCTAAACCCACCTTCAAAGCCCTCCAGCATCTCCCTCAGTCTTCCCCTCCCAGAAGAACAGCTCCAACACAGTGCTAGGTGGTGCTAGTATCCCAGGTGGGCTGCTCTCATCTTGAAAGAGGTGTCCCATAGGATATAACAGGCACCCACAGCTGCTGAAGCCAGATTTGGAACTCACATATCCTTCTTTTTAAGTACATATCTTATTTACTGGGTCACAGGGAGAGCTGATAGCTGGGTTGTATGTGGAAGATGGAGCACCTACATTGTAGTTACTGCTTTGGCAAATGGAAATCTGTTTTATCAAAGTGGAACAGTTTCAACAAAGTAAGATATCTCAACATTAGTCTCGTCCTTTCTCCTGAAAATTCAATGAAAAGTTGTTCAGAACTGCTCAGTATTTTTGGTCAAAAAGCTTCTTAGATACTGGCCTTTAGGCTTATCTTCCTTTAACCATGCCATTTTCCAATGTTGCTATTAACAAAGTGTTCTTAAGATATCCAAACACCAATATTTATGGGGCCCATATGTTTCACAGAGGACCTTTTTTTAATTACACACTTGCTACGTATTTTGAGTCCATTTTGAGTGATGGTGCATAGCAAAAGTTTGAAGTGGTGTGTTCAAAATGTTACAACAGTAGAAATAGGCAAAATTAGCTTCCTGTGAATGGTGTGCTATTATCAGACATCAAATCCCCAGAACTCCACTGTGACTTACATAGAATCATGGAATCATCATCTCATTCAACCCCTCTGCCGTGGGCAGGGACGTCTTCCACTAGATCAGGTTGCTCAAAGCCCTGTCAAACCTGACTCTCAACACTTCCAGGGATGGGGCATCCACAACTTCTCTGGACAACCTGTTCCAGTGTCTCATCACCCTCATAATAAAAATGTCTTCTTTATAGCCAATGTAAATCTACCCTCTTTCAGTTTAAAACCATTGCCCCTTGTCCTGTCAATATAGGCACTTGTAAAATGTTTTTCTCCATCTTTCTTATAAGCTTCCTTTATATATTGAAAAGCTGCAGTAAGGTCCTGCCAGTGCCTTCTGTACTTCAGGCTGAACAACCCCAACTATTTCAGTTTTTCTTCATAGCAGAGGTGTTCCATCCCTCTGACCATTTCCATGTCCCTCCTCCGGACTTTCTCTAACAGGTCCATGTCTGGTGTTAATACATGCTACTCACCTCAAAAGTTGCTCTGATTCTTTCTTCTTGCTATCCTCATTTGAAAACAACTGTCTCCAGGTCTACTAAGGTCTCCCATGAGCCCTTCTTCCTATGCAAAACACAGAGCTCAGCACATCCAACTTAGTAGTGCTTTCACAGTTCTGCAGCCACAGGCTTCCAGGGTCACTGGGCTGCCAAGGGGCTCACAGCCCCCATTGGCATGAACTTGCCAGTGTGGTGTGATGTGATGCTGCTTGGTCCCATACCTCCTTCCTCTCTAGGAATTAGGGGATTGAATCTGTTCTGCCACTGCTGAAATTATGAAATTCAAGATGGGCAATGGCTCAACAGGGTTGCCAGGACTCCTGCCACATAAAGATGGTCTCCTATTCGACCTAGTATCTTAAATGTTAGAGAAAAGCTCTACAGCAATTACTATGCACACTGAGACCTGGGAATGACGTTTGATTNCACAGTTCTGCAGCCACAGGCTTCCAGGGTCACTGGGCTGCCAAGGGGCTCACAGCCCCCATTGGCATGAACTTGCCAGTGTGGTGTGATGTGATGCTGCTTGGTCCCATACCTCCTTCCTCTCTAGGAATTAGGGGATTGAATCTGTTCTGCCACTGCTGAAATTATGAAATTCAAGATGGGCAATGGCTCAACAGGGTTGCCAGGACTCCTGCCACATAAAGATGGTCTCCTATTCGACCTAGTATCTTAAATGTTAGAGAAAAGCTCTACAGCAATTACTATGCACACTGAGACCTGGGAATGACATTTGATTTGTTTGTGCATGAACAGAATTAAAGTCAGAACATGAACCGTATGGGTGATAGGGCTAAAGAGATGGTCCTGGTAATTTTATCTAAGTAACAGGAACCATGGGGCTTCTGAGGTACAGATCAACTTGTAGAAAATTAAACTGGTCTAGATTTCACAATTGCCAGTAATGTAGAACCCAGCACAAACAGCTTTTCGGTGGATAAAAATTCCATTATTTATTAGGTGAACTTGTCTAGATTCAGCTTCCAGTGCCAATAAACCTTTTCTTTGCAAGATTTCCTCTGCTGCATTGCTGTTGTCTGTGCAGATACTTAGACTGTGATCCAACCACCTTATAACCACTCTTTTATTTCAGCTATGTAGTTTGAGGTCCTTGAGTTTTTGACTCGATTTTCTTGTCTTCTCACCCATTTTAATTTTCTCAAACTTTGTGCAGTTAGTCAGCTTCCTTCTTGGATTGAACATACCAATCCAGGGTTGGATATTCCAGGAGCAGTTGTGGCAATGCCAAATGCAGCAGAGAGCTCCCACCAGCTCGGAAGTTTTCTGGACATTGTGTTGGAGCTCAGCCCACTGGACTTTTACATCAGACATTCTCAGGTCTCACGATGCTGCAACATGACCTGTTATTATCATCTGCAGCAGCTATCACCTGTTAGCTGGGCACAGTTATTCAGGTTGCTGTTTTTCTCTGTGAAGTACACTCCACCAGCTCAGCCCATAGGTTAAGTGCCAGTTTATGCACACTGTTTCCCCCAATTTCTCTATAGTAAGCAAGCTAAAATGACTGCTTGCCTTTGAATAAGGTTAGCAGATAGTCAGCATAGACTTTGCACAGGATTCTTAGACAAATTACTCTTTACTTCAATGTTGGAGGTAATATACTGATCAAAACAAAGATTTCCCCTCTTTACCTTCATTTGCCTTTCTCAGCCCAGTGATCTGCTGGCTGTTCAAAACTGGAAGAAAAAGAGAAACCAAGTCACATTTGGAGGAAGTGCAACAAGTCCAACAGCCAGAGGAAAAGCAGTGACTATCATGTATCTTGTGCTCAGTGAATATCTGACTCAGTCTTACATTACTTCAAGGAAAGAAGGGAAACGTGGCCTAGATGAAACATCTGAGAAGTGAGTGCAAAGTGTTAGGAAAATTTTATTCACAGTCATTATCAGTTGTTCCCTGGCAGAGGAGGAGGACGTATCGACTGGTGTTCTGCAGAAGGTCTGCCCAGCAACTGACACTCAAATCAATGGGATAATTGAGCGGAAACCACATTTTTCATTTTGCAGATGATGTCAAGCTTGGAGAGACTGCAAGGCTACCAGTCAACTGGCTCAGGCTTCAGAGTGATCCTGACAAATATATGAAAGCCATCTGACCTTTGCCATCTCTGTCAATTCAGTTGAACAGAGGCAGAAACATCTGACTGGAAACAAATGCAGGAAGGGAGATGACTGATTTGGCAGCAGCTCTGCAGAAAGTCAAAGGAGAATCACAGAGCATGAGAAGACAAACATGAAGCAACATTGTGTAGAAAAGGCAAACATACAGAGACATATAAATACGAGTCTTGAACATAGATCAGTCCCCCTATTCTACTTGGCACTTAAGAGGACTTAGCTGATATAAAGCAGTTCCTGACTTTGTAATTACAAAAAGGATTTAAGGATTTTTTTTTTAAATCAAGAGAGGAGAAAACTGAAAGGAAAATACAAAATTAATGGAAGTAAGCTGAATCAAAGGAGCTCAATGCATTAGCTCTTGATGCGTGTCCAAATGATAAGGGTAGTGAGCACTGGTAGGTAGCACTGGCCAGGAGGTTCTGGAGTTATTGGATGTTTTCAAAAATAGGTTAGACAAACCGATGTTAGGAATTGAGCTTGTAGAAAAAGTGATCCTACCTTTCAGCAAGAGATGGACTTCAGGGAGTACACATGCCTTAAAGAGCCTTCCTAGCTCTACTACAGCCTTTCTCTGACTTGGCACTGGATCATAGAATCGTTTAAGTTGGAAAAGATCTTTAAGATCGTCAAGTCCAACTGTTAGCCTAGCACTGCCAAGTCCACCACTAAACCGTGTCCTTAAACACCACATCTACCCATCTTTTAAATACCTCCAGGGATGTTGACTTAACCACCTCCCTGGGCAGCCTCTTCCAATGCTTAACAACTCTTTCGGTGAAGAAAATTTTCCTAATATGTAATCTAAATGACATACGATAGTGAGAACTGAGACATGTGGGTGGGAGACCACAGCGGAAGACCTGGGTTGTTGAAGGGAGAACAGGAACAGTGTCAGCAGCTCTGTACTGGCCAGAAGGCGTCAAGGAGATGCAGACAACATGAGAATGATTGCACATCCGTGCCACATATGCTTCCATTTTCTTATAAGTAAGATAAGTAATAATAATATTCCAGATTGAAAATAAATTGTATGACATATATTGTCTTTTCTACTGCATCGGTAGTGCTGTAAAAGATGGACACATGCTAATACGGAGATATTTTCTTCTTGGACTTGACCTTAAATAGCTTCAGAAGAACTCATACAACAAGAGACTGGCAAGATAAAAAAAATAGCAACTGTCTAAATGCCACTTGCATTTCGTAGTATGCAGAAAACAGTCTAACTCTTCCAAAACCTTGGTTTTTTCATATGTGGATTCACTTTTGTGCAAAGCCAGCAAGAAAATCACAAGCTCTCTTTATCTAGCCTGAGCAAAAGAAAAATGAATTTGACAGCTGGCCTTAAACGCTTTCTCCTTGATGATTCAAATAAAATGGAATCCATCTGAAGCTGTTGATTAATGGTTCAAATACAGATGGAGAGCACTATCTTGAAAATCTACCCCTTACAAGCATAATAAATGAATGCATGGGGCGGGGAAGAGCTTTCTTTTACAAGGTTTTCAAACAGCTCTTTTCAAGGGATATAATACCTATTTCATATTACAGGATGACTTTATCTCTACAGTTCATGAAATGTAAGAGAAAAGCTTTATAAATCCCCATACAGGTGATATGTACTACACAGACAGAGTCTAGACTTTGAGGAGTTACCATGGATGCAAGCTAAACAATCTTCTCCTTTTCATACAGTCCATTATCAGAGGCAAGAGACTAGTCAACAGTGAAGATAAAATATCTTCTAAGATATATTTTAGTAGAATTTTGAAAGAATAACAATAGCCATGGATTACAAGGCACATCTCTAGAAAGTACCAGATATTTCTTCAAAGAACTCAAATATTTTTCAACATATTTGGAGGTATGTAATCATTATACTATCTCTTTAGGGCTATGTCCAGCACACAAGAACTTTTATTGTTGTTATCAATAATCTGGACTGTGGAGTTAACCAAACTAAAAGTTTAAGAATTCCTCCAAATTCTTACAACTTCATCAGAGTTTTCCAGATAGTTATGTGGAAGCAAAACTGAGCTCTTTATCATGATTGAACTAAAATCTGATCCCACTTTAAAAATATTACAATAGATTTGCTGAAATATGTGTTTATGTGTACCTTTAAGCGACAGCATAGTAATAAGAATTTTATTGAACACTCATATGTACACATTCAGTGTGCTATAAAATATCAGATTAAATCTAATTAAAGGAGGACACTACAATTAAAAAAACCCTCTTTCAACTCTGTTGAAACTGGTACATTTTCATTAAAATGAATGCAGTAGAAATGTACAATTTGCAGGAACTAATTTATCTTCTCTTTTTTATTTCTTGCAAAATCATAGGAGGCTTTTAAAAGTCATTTCCTCCACAGAAAATAGGAAATAAAATACAGTAACTTTTATTGCATCTAGAGAATATAATTTTCCCAACTGTGCCGTTCAGTGGTAGTTACATGACTCTTCTAGACATGCTGACATAAAAAAAAAAAACAATTTTTTGAAGAATGAAAAGCAAAAGTTCAGGAATATATTTCTCAAGATGTCCACGTTGAAGACTGCAGTACAAAAAACCCAATCTTTTTTTGAGCCATCATTTCTAATATCATGCAAGTAAAACATATTAGCAAAGGAAAGAAGCAAGTCAAATATATTCTTATAAGACAGGGCACACTGTGCATGCAAATGAGATCATTTATAAACCCAACTCTTTCCATTTGGTGAAATATTGCTTTGGAGCTCTTTCAGAATATAAAGTACAGAGAAGCATATACAGCATTCAGGTGGCCTCTAAGCAGAGGAAATCTTATTTATCTTTGAAAATAGGGACTTTAATCAGCAGTGATTAATCGCCAGATAGAAATGAATACGATGCCCACATTCTGCTAACTAAACCAGTTCATATATGCTTACACTACTGTTGCAGTCATTGTTCAGTAGAGGATCAGAAGCATGTCAGAGGAAACTGCTGCTGGACACATGCTTCTGGTAGATGCATCCACTCCTCAGTGTTTTTCTGTACTGGAGAAGAACTGTCTCCCACACTATTACACTGAGTAGGACATTGGGGGCCACCTGTACAGGATCAGAGAGTGAGCGGAGCCTGAGGTTTGGTTCCAGTTCATCCCATCTAGCAAATGACAATGGAGATGAAATCCCAATTTGAACTGGCCAGTCACCTAAGAGAATATCTATGCCCTGCAAACAGAAGATAAGGCAAAATGCAAGTGGTTTTCAGTCACACCACCAGCTCTCTGTGCTCCAGCCCCACTAGCTAAAAGTCAACTGGCTTCACCTAGCACGATCTCCTGCCACTCTTGTAATTAGTTGGTGAGTTTACATAAGTGATGAAGGCCTTGGAGTGAAGTACATTCTTGGGCCAAGGCTCAAGGACAAGATTTGTGTATCATTCAACTCCTTCATTTAAATACCATACAAGTGAGAATTAAAGAATTTATAATCTGTGTTTTACCTAGGTGGAGGGGTGGATTTCGTTCAGTCAGGATTCAGAATTCGGAAAGACAATGCACCAGTTAAAAAATAATCAGAAGACTGATGTCTCGTTGATGAAAGGGGATTGTAAAGAACAGAAAAATGTTATGCTTTACCCTAAGAGACTTTGTATAAAGAATAAAAATAAATTTATAAGAGACTAGGTAATGATTAGTGAATATTATAAACATGGTACATGGCTACAGAAAATCAATATATTGTATTATGGAAGACAGAAAACAATGTTATCAATGCAAACTATCAGACCCCATGGTAAGCAATTGGCTCTAAAGTAATAATTTTTAATCTACTTAAAGCAATTCGTAATTGGATTTTTAATATAAAACACAACCAGAAAAAAAGATTAACAGCATTATCTATTACTATATGTCATGGAAACAATATAGTATGTCTGAGAACAACTTTCATGTGTATGAAAATGAAAGCTGGATAGGAAATACTTGAAAAGTGTTCCTGCTTTGCTTCAGAATGAACCCTGGACCTTCTACCTTAATGAGACAGAAACCAAGCAGACAAAAGAATTTTAAGCATTGCAGTAAGGGAGGGCTTTCAGCTGACATCAGCATGAAGACATTAATGTGAAGGTCAGGTGCGGCCACAATACAAGGTACAAGAATCACATCTGTCATGACAGCTTCTAATGGGGAACAAAGCATAAGCTTAGCAAATGTTCATTTATGGTAGTACAATTACAAAAGGTATTTTTGCAGCACTGAAGGAAATCATGGGTGACCCTTCTTCACCACGTATGAGGCTTAATTTTTTGTAATAAACTCTCCTTGACAAATTTCATATTTAATTTCTGAATGGCTATATATATTTTTCAAGAGGGTTGGTTACATTGCAAGTGGATATATGATAATTCAAAGAGTGTGACTTGCATTTTCTTATACCCTTTGCATAATGCACATTGATACTTACATTATGCTATATACTCTTGTGCCTGGTCGTGCGAAATAACGCAGCTGGTAGGCAAGTCACATTTATTATCTTGCTATGGCTTGTCCTTTTATTGCAATGGCATGCTTACTTAGCAATTTTGAATACCTGGAGAAAATCTGAAATAGCTGCACTCCTGTCAAGAGATAAAACACATGGTGGCAAAAGCCTCATATTCTTACAGTTCACACGGTGTTTCTCTAGAATGTGTCTGTGCTTTCATGGTCAGTCACTCCCTTGGAAAGATGAAATACTTTTTCCTTCTTGAGTCCCTTCCCCATTCGTAGTCCTTCATATCTTTGGAATGTCGTGTTCTGACGGTCTCTGCTGCAAAGTGTTTTTTCCATCCGGCTGGTTGCAGTCACAAGATGCATTCAGCTGTCAAACGGGACAAGGCAGAGCAGTGTTTGAATCTGCTCTGCTGTATTGCAACCAGAGACCTGAACTTTGGTTTCTTGTTGCATGTGTTGGTGTTCTTCTAACATTGCATCTATTTGGCAACTGCACTGCACGTGTGAGTTATGACCATCGGGCTGCAGAGCAAGCGTCATTTTCTCTTTCTCTTGTTTATGGGTGAAAACCAACTCATCCCAGAGCAGCTGGGTGAAAGGAGCACTTTTGTTGCAGGTAGAAAACAGATCTTCAAGTCTTCAGGCAGTCGTGCACATCCAGAAATCTCAGTCTTCATCTCCCACAGCCAGATAAAAGTGAGCCAAGCCAGAAGGCTCTTATGACTTAGGCTTCTCCAGCTCTTTGATTTTTTGATATGAAAATTCCATCTGTATCAAAGCTGGTGTGTACATTTCCATAAAAAAGCTGTGGTTTTGATAAAGCTGCATTTTCTGACCAAAAATACTTTCTGTTGGAAAATTCCCAACCTATCCTATCAAATACCGGTTGGATGACACACTCACTGAGATAAAATCACCCTAATAATAGCTTGGGGTTTAATATATATTTACTAGCAAGGAAGACTAATCTCAAAAAATTTTCAGCAGTCATTTAAAGAAAGTTGTGCTCATCCACCTGAACTTGTTTTTAAAGTAATCTTCTGAGCTTAGGTATTTAATGAGATCCTTTCTCTAGCATCATTAGGGTCTTGAGCTCTGGAGACAAACTTCTGTTGGAAGCTTCTGATAAACAACATGACAACTTGTATTATTGTAGTGTCTTTAATTCCTTTCCAAAGCTTCACATTCACATTAATGACGTCTTCACTTTGCCTTCGTCCCCCAGAGCATCAAGAAAAACTTTCATTCTCGGTAAAAGTCAAGATGGTTATAGATTGGGAATTTTAAAGTATTTATAGTATAGTAAATTATTTATATTATAGTATAATATATATTTAATATTAATTAGTATGAT
>VZSC01015147.1:413214-425820 GCA_013398225.1 Steatornis caripensis | reverse complement strand
TAATTAGTATGATAAATTTATATTATAGAAAATTAAATAGTATTAGTAAGTATGGCAGACAGTACGGTAGCAACCAAAGTATTGTCAAGTTTTGGGGGCTTAAAATCAAATTCTCTCTTGTGTGAGAGAATGACTAGGTAAACTTTGCAATTCTAAGCATGGGAGAAAAAAAGCACTGCTCTGCTGTATAACGGTAATCTCAAGTTATCACCATTTAGCACCAGTTTTATCACCAATGTTTAGAAATATGTCATGCATGTGTATACACACTGAGTTTCTTCCCTATCTTGTTGATGGTCATGTAACTTTCTCAGAAGTGAGAGGATTAGTAATGTTTGTAAGCTTGGCTGAGACAAGGTAACTGCAATGCTTTCTACACTGTTGCTTTAGACTGTGTATATAATATACGTTGACTACTATATTTTTCCCCTCTCTTTTAACACGTGTGAATCACAGTTTTTATTTACACTCCTGAGCCCACTAGGAAACATTTTTACTGTGTCATCAATGTGCAGCTGCCCAGCTGGCCTGACAAGAACTTTTCTTCCACCTTCTTTCCCTTGCAGCTCCAGGGACCATGAATCTCCTGGGCCTGGTGTGGACCAGTCCTATCCCTCCTGTCAACAAGCAGCTGGGATGAAACCCTGACCCTTGACATTTTTGATGCTGAGAAATAGCTATATGGGAAGTTTGGTTGTCCCGTGCAGGTCGGCAACACACAAAGTGTCTCACAGGGCAGCAGAGAAGGGGAAAAGGGTTCACATCACAGCAGTAACCGTGGTAGGTCTGTGAGTGTGGTGTTACCTCTTATGAGGCAGCATGAGGATAGAATCATAGAATAATTGAAGTTGGAAAAGACCCTCAAGATCATTGAGTCCAACTGTTAACCTAACACTGCCAAGTCCACCACCAAACCATGTCACTCAGCACCACATCCACACATCTTTTAAATACCTCTAGGAATGATGACTCAGTCACTTCCTTGAGCAGACTCTTCCACCAGTGCTTGACAACCCATCCGATGAAGAAATTTTTTCCAATATCCAGTCTAAACCTCCCCTGGCACACCTTGAGGCCGTTTCACCTCATAATACAAAGTACAACAGCATGTTAAAAGCTGGAAAGAAAAGTTTATAAAGACTTACTTAGATGTTTATACTCATTTTCAGCAATCTGTCCAGCATTTTGATCATGGGCAGATGTGTCCTTTGAACAGGAGCTGGTGGTGTAAGACGTTACCAAACACCAACTGGGAAGGCTAGATGTTTACTGGTTATTGGTACAAGTGCAGACTTAAAAAAATTTAATCCTAGCACTGAACAGAAAGGGCTAATTGCACTTTTGGCCATTTCCATGCTGCTGAAGAAAAGAGAAAAGAGTAAGAGACTGATTCCTGTGCCTAGGGCTAAGTATCACCATTTGGCTCAGGTCCACGATGGTTATGATTGCTCCTCTTTGTGGCAGATTTGTCTTGCAGAGAGTTGTCCAAAAGCAGAGCCAGAGTATGGCAATTAAACAGAGGGATGATTAAGGGACGAGTGAGCAAGCACACTACAGCTCTCTTCTATTTACCAGTACAGTTGATCCTGTAGGTTGACAGAGTAGCTCCAACAAGACTATTCTTGTTTCATTCCCTATGAGGCTGCTGGATTGCTTTACACAAACAGTGGTCCTGCGGGTGACCAAAGCATTTCCCAGTTCCAAACAGGAACAGAAACTCTAAAATCCTTTGAAAAAAAGAGATGATTTTAAAATATTTCAATCTCAGAAAAGGGAATTCCTTCTCTTTAACCAAGTTTGTAAATCACTTTTATTCTGACTTTTATTTTCCTTCTCCACAAATTTCTCTTCTGCTTTTGTTCCCTCCCCAAACCCCCCAACCTCTATTTGTGCATATGTGGGGAGGAGTTACTGAGAAAAGAAGGTCCCTAGACTAGCTCCAGTACTGAGAGACTACTGAGGTCAAGAAGCCGTCCTAAGAGCAGGTGGTAGGTGAGGGAGGCCCTTCATTTAAGGTGTAATAACTGCACACTTGCCATGTACCAAAAATACCTGGACAGACTGTTACGGTGGATCGGCTGGCACTTGCTACCATCCAGAGAGCTTCTCATGGATCCAACCGCCCAGTTAAAGGAGCATAAAAGTGTTTCTATTGGTGAAGATGACTCCCATTTTGGAAGAGGGATAAGCTAAGACACAACTATATAGTTTTATACCTACACTCATATGTCATGATTTAACTCCATCCGGCAACTAAGCACCACATAGCTGCTCGCTTGTTTACCCGCAATGGGAGGGAGGGAGAGACCAGAAGGATAAAAACGAGAAAACTCATGGATTGGGATAAAAACAGTTTTAAAATGGAAATAATAATAATAATAAAAATGTAATGAAAAGCATAATAACAAAGAGAGAGAAATTAACCCAAGAAAGGCAAGTGATGCAAATGAAAACAATTGCTCACCACCAACTGACTGATGCTCAGCTCCCCTGAGCAGCACCCCCCCCCACTAACCTCCTCCCTAGTTTTATTGCTGAGCGTGACATCATGCGGTGTGGAATATCCCTGTGGTCAGTTGGGGTCAGCTGTCCCGGTTGTGTCCCCTCCCAACTCCTTGTGCACCCCCAGCCCACTCGCTGGTGGGGTGCTGTGAGGAGCAGAAAAGGCTGTGGCCCTGTGTAAGCACTGCTTAGCAATAACAAAAACATCCCTGTGTTATCAACACTGTTTTCAGCACAAATCTGAAACAAAGCCCTATACTAGCTACTATGAAGAAAATGAACTCTATCCCAGCCAAAACCAGCACACCATACTAGAGCTTTTATTTTCTCTATTGCTACTCCATAGTATGTTAAACAGGCTTTACTAAAAGGCTTCACTCTTTTCACCCAGCTTTATTACATCATAGTGTAGGTGAAGCTGATAAAAGCTGATAAAGATAAAAGCTTTATCTTATTAAAAGATAGAGCCTTCCTACCTTTTCTTTAAGGAATGGCCACCTTCCCATAGGTATTCAGCTGACATTTGTTGTTTGAAGAGGCTACTCTGCGGCACCATTCAGTACTACTCACATATGGGTCTGATAAAACACTGGCTAAAGTAAGCCTGGGCAGTGGAATGAGAAAAAAATTGAAAGGCTCAACATAAGCCAAAGCAATAGTGTAAAACCGTGTGCTAGATGCTGCTGTGGAGTGTGACATTCTTCATGAGATGGGTGGAAGAAGTGATTGTGTTAAATATAGTATGGCCTGGAACTTAGGTGAGGATGGGGAGCAGGGCAGGATACAGCTGAGCAATTATATGTGTGAAATAAGATACCTGATATGTTTTGATCACTGTAAAAGGAGTTAGAATCAAAATATTTCCTATTAGCCCTCGGGAGGCTACAGAGGGTCATGTCAACACCTTGTTACAGGCAAACATGAAATGCCTCATCAGTTAGGTCATGAGCATATAAGGGGGCATGCCTTGAAGACAGCAAACCAGGAGGAGCCATTGCCACCAAGCCAAGCCTGTCAGCATTTTTAAGAGACAAGAGTAGTGCTGCAGCCTCTGGAGACCAGATTCACTGACCTCTGGGTCTTACAGTGCTGACTGCACCGACAGCTGTGAGACGGGTCTGGAGGGTGCCCTTAGCCTTGGGAAGCATGCTTTCCCTGCGGCATGAAATCTTGCAGAGCTTTTTTCAGAGATACCTGCCACACTTTGAGAAATCACCGTTTTCCTGCTTTCATTTGTGATCATCTGGGAACTACTGCTGGCCTGCTGAAATAATAATAGCAAACATGCTAAGACAAGTCTCGCACACTGCAGATGTTGATACTGTGCCCTTACAGCACAACCACTGTAAGGGAACATCCAGAAAAGCCATTGCATACAGAAAGGAGACTTTCAGGAGGCAATTAAAAAATGGGCATGAAAAATAAGTATTTAGCAGATCATCTTGTTCAAAATTTTCAGCATTTTAAGTTAAAAACTGGTTTGAACTGAACACAGAAATAACAAAGAAAAATGCACACAGATGCCTTCCATTCAATGAGCCTCTGTTTGTCAGCTGAAAGTTGGGCCTACAGGAATTTAAATGCTAAGTTAATTAAAAAAATGACAAAATTAACTTTTTGTGGTATCAATGACTAAGCTACAGAATTCAGACAGAAAAGTGCCGTATCAGCCTTTGTGAGCATAAATTGCCCAAAATGTGTGGCTCACTCAATAGCTACTCCTTGGTGCCCAACAGAGAAAGTGGTCCAGTAAATATAATTTCTTCCTCACTTCCCCTGCAAAGAGTCTTTTCACGGTTTCAGTCAAAAGGAAGAATTACTTGATGATACCTTACTGTAGTACATTTTTTTATATCTAATAGATTTAAAACTCACTTACTGCTGTCTCCTATGAAGCATGTTTCACAATGCCAGGGGTCTGCTTTTCTCTCTGTGGGAGGGACTGCCTCACTGTGTATATATAAAAGATTTTTTTACTACAAAGAAAGATTTTTTTGTATTTACAAAAAATTAGGTTTAGATGAAGAATACATGCACCATACTGTTAAGGGTACATTCTTCCAGCAATGAATGCATTTGAACATAATTACATGGACTCCAAAGCATTTTTTCAAGCTGAATTTTTGCATGGGTTACGTTCTGGGCACATATAAAAGAGCACTGCAAATGAAAGATTTACACTTGGAAAATGCTTACTTTAGATGCTTCTACCAAACAATAGATAGCCTTCCTATAGACCTGACAATTTTAGATAATTAGTTTGCTTAACTTTCATACATATAGCTCAAATATACATGTGTCAAAGCTTAATTGAGATCTCCTTCAGCCGCGATTTGGGACTTTCCTCAGACACTGAGCAGACAAATCAAACACTTTTCTTTCTTAGAATCCCACAAATATTAATATTTTCTGTAGTTACCTGCTGGATGAAGAGAACTAAAACTTCGATGTGCTAACATGTGTTGCTTAATCACTGTGGTATTTTTGTTACTCCTTTGTTCAGCTACCTGCATTATAATTGCTGCAAGCTCCTCCTTCCTTATCATGTTGTTCACCCTTCTTTGATTTGCAGCAGATATGACATTGTAGGGGTGAATCAGAGTGGCTGGTGGGAATATAATGACTGACCTTGAAAAAACTTAAAATAAGTCTCATAAAAAATTAATCTCACAGAACTGAAGTCAGTAGTAGTACATATGGCTTCTTGATTTGCCCCTGCTGTTCTGGTCTAAAGAAGAGTTTGGAAGTCCATCACTTAAAGAGGGCAATAGACCTAAAACATGTAACAGTCTGGCTCCTGGTCAGGAAGAAGTATTAAGATCCTGACATCGTTAACAAATATTATCCTGTCTCTAATCTGACCCTAAGGAAGAAATGGGCTTCTTATTGCTCAAAAGATTAAACCTCCTGTGATTTCAGATGTGCGTAAAGCAAGGCCTTATATTAATTATGGTGGTAGATGTATAATGTATAGGGATGTTATTAATGATGTTAAAATCAAAATTTCTATCAGGGCACTAGCAGAGTGAGATTCATTTTGAGATTCAGGCATCTAAATGTCTTCAACAAGAGCCGGATAATGCAGGACTCACAGAGGTCCAGCCATAGCAGACTGTGTAACTGGAGAGGTGAACAGCACTATGGTCAGGATTCCCATCCTTACACGTGGCATTGGGTACCACCCTGAATGTATGAGAGTATCCTGTTTGACTTCCAACTGCCATTACAGGAGGATGTAGATCTCCCATATTCAGTTCCCCACAGGAAGGTAGATAGTGTCATTTGATCACCATTGTGTCATGCCATAGAGTTACCATGTCATCTACCCAAAGCTAACAGATATAATACAGGATCTACAGGAGATCTGTGTTGTTTCAGAATATTAAGTGGAAGACAAGTAGGGTACCTAGCCAAAAGTCACATATGTGGGCAGCTGAAATGAGCCCTCTGTGCAATATCAGCAACTCCCATGCAGACGTGCCAGACACCATGGGCTGCTGGAGATGGAACCAGACATACATGTTTGGGCAGGTGAAGCTCTCCTTGGTGCTTACCTCAGGGTAAGCTGAATCACTCTCTAGGCTGCATGTATTACATTGGTTAGATCTTGAACTGTCATGGGCTCAATGCATTTACCCAAACATGGGCATCTTCTTGGATGCCCCAGGCCGCAAAGATATTAACGTGGTATTGCCAGGTAGGATACAAGAGCAGTAGCTTCTGAAATGGGAGCCAGAGGTCTGACAGCGTACACCACAGTGTCTACAATGACAAAAAACGCCTATGTTTAAGCTACTGAATTTGTTTCTCAGCTCACATATAGAAATCCGTAAGTAAATAACTAGATTCAGGTGCCTTAATCCAAAGCTAAGCCCCATGCTTAGTTCATCAGTTTTGTTAATTGTGGAAGTCTACAAGCCAGATAATTTCTGCAGGGGTCTGCCTCTCGCTTTCATAACTCTTGAGATTTGAGAGATTACTGAATCCAAGTGCTGCAGGAACCAGCTGCTGCTCTCCCAAGGTGTTCCCCCATCCCAGCTCCAGAGCCTGTTTTGATGGCTCAGCTTGCTTAGCTTTGCCCAGCTCCACAGCCCAACTGAGCACAGGAATTATCACAGAGCTTTTTTTGCTCAGAAATAGTAGATGTGTATGATAGACACAGCACAGCACTGCACTGTGAAAACGTAGCAGTGGCTTCAGCAATCTGAATCCACAGAATCCAAGTCCTCTTTACCCACATTTAATCAGTCCTTCACAGGTTATATCAAGCATCTTTTTATTAGCCACCATATTCTAATGGTGGCTAATAATCTTTTCCTTTAAGGTAAACATTCAGGCAAGCTCCAGTCACTACTGGCAACCTGTGTTTACTTTAGGCTATATATCTTTATGTGCCCTATTTAGATGTTTTCTGGTCTGCACATCATCCTCCCTACATGACATGTATCCTGTCTAGACTCCTTAGTTCTTTGATAGACTACAGATATCCCATGTGTTAATCTAGTATCTGAGTGCCTATAAAACACTCCCAAGCTTCTCATTACTTAGCTGCCCAGCTACAAGTTTTAAATTTCATAACTGCAAACCTTCATAGAAGTGCTTTAGTCTCTGCTGCTGGCCCACGTACAGGACCTGGAAAGAACCTGCAGATATTCCTCCAGTCTTTCCATGAAGCCAAATCACTTGGATAGCTGTTGCTTTTAGAAACCTACAGGTTGGAGAATGCTGCTTTGCAGTGTGATAGGTAAAAGGTTATCTCTTCAAATAGTGTTCAAAAATTACAGGAAAAATACAGAAAAGAACCCACCAGAAAAGAACCCAAAATTTTCTAAGGAAATTATGTGACTTTCACTTTTTGAAGTAGTGCACCAATTCTTCTGGATAGCAGCTGTGAAGAAATGCTTAATGCAAAATGCTTTGGCTACTGGTCATGCATCAATGCTTTCATGCCTCAGAGATGAAATTCATTGCAATAATCCTCAAGGGTTTGTTTTTTTTTTATTAGAAAGGTCTTTTCAAGACTGGGCTGTTGCAGCATACTGTCTTGGCCTAATCTGGTTCAACTCTTCAACCACATTTGAAGAGGCGGATCCTAAACTGTGCATGCTTACTGTTTTGGTAATAAATGTCTTGACTTCCCAATGGGTTTGAGTCAATCTTGGAAACACAGGATAGCTCCCAAGTATATTTATGTGAGTATGAAGCAACACTAAAAGACTACACGGCTTCTCAGCTGACTATAAATCACATTTCCATACTACACACTTCACACAATACGGAGACTGAGTTTTTGCTATTTAGTCAAAATTGATTTTGTATAGTATAATAGTTGTGTTTATTAAAGAGCGTCATATACTTGAAAAGCGTTTATGCATTTGCAACCAGTGTTGCATGTACATTTAGTAATGCAGCAGCATAGTGCAATATAGTTTAAACAACTAGTTTACAAAGTTTCAGCTCGGTTCTTTTTAAAATGATATAACTTAACTGCAGAACAGTCACTTAAGAAGAAAATCTTAAAAAGAATGAACACACTACAATAGTTCTTAAAATGGTTCCTATTTCTTGATGAGACAGCCTTTGCCTTGCAGTAAAGGAGACCAATATTGGCATGAGCTGAAACCAACAAGAAGTATCTGAACTGAGGTGTCATTCAACTGCTTATTGAAATACAGATTTAGCGAGCACTATCTTGTCCTACTGTATGATTTCAGCAGGCATAATTCTAATCAATTTACCTCTGGAAAGAGATCTAAGAGATCTAAGAGATATGATTATAGAAGTAGTTTTGCAGGATATTCTCCTTGGCTGAATTGAATGCATCAAAATTTCAACCTTCGTATACATAAAACTCAGCATGGCATTTTCATTTTTTAATAGTAGTGCTTTTTATTTCTTCATTTAAGCCTCTGTGGACTTGTCTTTTCAAAGAACATGTCGCATTTTGCCAGAGGTTTTAAAATAGTAGGAATTTGAAGAGTGAAGGGAAGTGCTTCAGCTGTGCCTGAACTGAAGACATAGGATGACTGCATATGAAAAGTCACCGTACGTGTCTCTAGAGCACAGTCAACTCTAGACTGAATCGCAGGCTTCAAGCTTTCGAGCCATTCTGGGGAGACTGAGTGAAATTGGTTTCAAAACAAAACAGCATCTCAAAAATAGAAATTAAAATAGAAGTGAGACCAGTGAAATAATGTTTCTACTCCTTTTTATACTGCATCAGACACCACAAACTGGGATTTTCACAGGTACGCACCTCTCAGGGTTGAGATTCACTCTATCCAGATCCCATCCAAATTCTTAAATACATTTCAACATCGTGAGGGATCCAGTTCCTCTGTTTTCCAGGATTTTCTACCCTAAAAGTGCCAAAACTCATTAGGCAACTGTCTGTTTTGTCTGTAACTTTCCTGGACACTCACCTTCACTTGCTCACACAGGCTCGGTGGGCCCTGGGCAGACAGGCCTATTTCTTCAACCACTGCAACCAGGTTTCGGTTCCTGCCTAAAGCAGAGTTGAAGCCTGTGAAGCCTGTTGAAGCTGTGGCTCATGAGCTGCAAGGTTGGAGTTAGCAAGGGCCACTCTTCTGTCCTCTCTCCAACACCCCTGACTCTTCTCCCTCAGCTCTGGACCCTTCCTGCCAGTCAAGCCCATGTCCTCTGTCCAGGACAGGAAGATCGAAGCTGTATCTGCGTCTTCACTATCTCCCTTCCCAGGAGAGGTGCAACTTCTTTTCCCCTCTATCTTCACCTGTTCCTTCTTCCATCAATTCAGAAGGCACTTTTGAAGGCAGGGAGATCATCTACAAACCCTTGTCTTGACATCTGGATAATGGGGAGGTGTTTGTGGTCTCCCAGACGTAAGAGACAGCATTTCCAATATGTTATTTCCAATGAAATAGCATTCCAAGATGGTGTTTCACCTTTCTTCCAGTCCCCATCGTCTTCTGTGATTCAGGGTTTGAAATGGACTTACTGGTTCCCCTGAAGGAGGGTTTACAAGACTGGGAAGGTTTTGCAGCCCCTGCCATCCAGGTGCGGCAAAGCATCCAGACACCGCGTGTCCCCCTCCTAGGTTACAATGGGATTGTCATCCCTGCCTCATGTGAATAAAACAGAAATTTCTAGGCTTGACTTTAAGTTACTTCCCATCACCCTCCAAAGTAAGAAGGGTCAAAGGATTTGCAATTCCACTTTTGCTACAAAGGGATGTTCAGGATTCACCCACTTCTTGGAGACAGAGTTACAAAAGAGTAAAGAGAAAATGACTGGAGTTTAGGTTTCTGATTTCCCACTTCACACTAGATCCTATCACAGAATAAACCAGAGCAATTCAGAGTCCTTTATGGGATAGAAAGAATTTGTCGCACTTGAAACAGGAGATGAGTAGAGTCCCCAGGATTCAAAAAAAAAAAGGCAGTTCAGGTTCTCTACCATCCTTTCCAACTACAAAAAAGTGGAGACGAGAACGACTTGGTACTTACGGCTAGAATAGAGGAGGATTTGACATCTTCCCAAGCATTCTTCAGTGCTACACTAATTCATTACACCGGCAGGTATATTTTGGACCTGACAACACTGTGTTTCCAATTTCAATACGGTCAGTTACTAGCTGTCTTTAAAGCCATACTGAATGTACAGTGAATGCATATAACTAGCGTGTTCAAGAGAGAAAGAAGGAATAGGTATGGAAGGCTGCATTTTTTGAAGAAAATTGGACTTACAACTTCTTCTCTGAGAAAACTGAGGAAGAGTTTATTTGCCTGGTAGGCTGTGATGTTCCAGCAGGGATGAAGAAAGGAAATCTAGAATGCTGTCGTACAGCTTTCCACTGGGAACAGCTGTTCATCAGCAAGTGGAAGTAAAATTTGACAGCTTAGCAGTTTGCATTTAACAGACAGACTAAAGAAGTATTGCTACACAGTGATGGAAGCAGTAGAGAAAATGCTCGAGTCTAATTCAGGTGGTGATTTTTTTAAGCAGTGTGCCCAACTAGTAGCAAGTACTTTTGTGTCTTGAGGTGAAATGCTGAGAGTACAAATCTATTACACAAGGTTATTTATAACTGCCTGTATGCTTGTGTATATTTGGAAATACACTTGTGAATAGAGAAGGGGCATTAAACCAGAAGATGACTGTTTTAGGCACTGAGACCACTTGTTCTGCCACAGTGAGGAGCACAGATGCTACCAGTGCAAGGCTGCTAGCTCTTCTGCGGAGATTTTAAAATGAGGAAGGAGTTTGCTGCATTGAAGTCAGTGCATGATGCGACCTCAGGGAAAGCTGTTAAATGAATCTAAAGCAGTAATGGAGTTACTTTACCTAAAATTAGGTATCCCAGAAGATTCAGCCTCTTTGGGGTAGAAACAAACGTTCAGTCAGAATGCTGTCGAATTTGATTGCATGCACTGACTGCATAGCTAGCAAAGAAAATCTCGGCACAGCCTAATGAAAACTACACTGACACTTAAGAGTGCCCATTATACATATTATCAAAAGTTGAGGCTGCAAGGTAAATCCTGATCTGCTGACCTGGGGCAGAGTGCTTGCTCAGCAACACAGACAAAATGGAGCTGTGAGTTAAACTCAAGAAGCAGTGAGAGAGGCCTGAATGTCTGCAAGTGTTTGGCTGACCTTTCGACATGGTTAATATTGCAGTTTGTTAGACTGTCTACTAGTAAAAAAAAATATATTGGCTCAGAGCAGGGGGTGATTGTGCTGTACTAAAACATGAAAATAAGCTTTCTCTGTAAGAAAAAACCAAGCAACTGGAGGCCACAGTGCACATTTTCTGACATTTACACTGAAATAAAAGGTTTTAATCTGACAGACATACAGGTGAAGTGACAGGTTTGTGTCAAGAACTTAAGGCCAGATTTCATTCCTCAAAAATGGGCTGCTTGCTTCAGGAGCACAGTTACTGTAGGCTTCCTGGATAGTTTTTGGAGAAGTTGACTATGATCTTAGCTAAGCCGACTTACACTTGAAAGCATGAGGGTCTTTCTTTCCTTTGACTGTTGAGAAGCTCTGGAAGAAATACATTCCTGATGAAGGAGTTTCAGTTGTCTACTTACAGGTGCTGCCTAAGCATAAATAGAATTGGTCTAGGTTTTAGTTAATAATTAGAAAATGAAAACAAAATGTATCAAAATATATTTTAAAATGTCTTGTGTTCCCAGAGACCAAATGATGTGGGTTTTTTTCACTTAAATGTCATCAATGGACTTAGTATCACTAATACCCTGGTTTAGGCTAAGGTATTTCTGGGGCATGTCTCTACATCCCCATTTCAAAATACTTAGGCAGCGAGCTCCAGTGAAGGCATTACACTTCCACTGAAATCAGGTCAGTGCTGAACAGGAGCCTGGCTCTTCATTCCTTGCACAGGGACAACTGTGGCAATGCCACTGTGCACTTAACAACTCATCTCAAGCTTCTGCAAGTAACTACCAGGTGACGGTAACACCTAGCTCTGTTGCTGCAGCTCAAGCCGTCATTTATTTAGACTGCAATCAAATCTCAGCAGTTGTCAGACTGTATAGCAAACGCCTGGCAGCCTATGTCCAGCCCTGGTGCTGGGCCTGCCATCCCCAGCTCCCACCCCACAAACTGCCTCCCTTAGAGAAGCGGTGTCGGTGGTGCCAGTGGTCCCCTGGGCTGTTCAGCGCTTCATCTGACATGGGAATAAATCACTACTAATGGAAGACTAACTGCAATCCTGTACTCTGCGTCTTTTCCATATAAACACCACAAAACAATGCCGAAAATCAAACCGAAGCAGTGCAGAAAAGGTGGAAGTTGGAAGTTCTAGAAACGGGCAAAGCAAACCGGAAGGCTGTGCTGCCATTCAGCGTGACCTGGACAGGCTGGAGAGTTGGGCGGAGAGGAACCTGATGAAGTTCAACAAGGGCAAGTGTAGGGTCTTGCACCTGGGGAGGAACAACCCCATGTGCCGGTACAGGCTGGGGGTTGACTTGCTGGAGAGCAGCTCTGCGGAGAAGGACCTGGGAGTGCTGGTGGACAACAGGCTCACCATGAGCCAGCAGTGTGCCCTTGCGGCCAGGAAGGCCAATGGCATCCTGGGGTGCATTAAGAAGAGTGTGG
>VZSC01015147.1:402559-412941 GCA_013398225.1 Steatornis caripensis | reverse complement strand
ACAGAGCACTGGAACAGGCTGCCCAGAGAGGTTGTGGAGTCTCCTTCTCTGGAGATATTCAAAACCCGCCTGGATGCATTCCTGTGCAACCTGCTCTAGGCTAACCTGCTTTAGCAGGGGGGTTGGACTAGATGATCTCTAGAGGTCCCTTCCAACCCCTACCATTCTATGATTCTATGATTCTATGAAACACCCTGCCTGCACCCGCGAGGTGTGAGAGCCTGTCCCGCGTGCTAGAAGAAACCTTCAGCAACTCCCAGTTGGCACTTAAATCCATCAACTCATTATTAGTGATTACCTGTAATTTTCCCCTGAGGACGCTTATTTTCTAAATGTACAATGAATTAATCTAAATGCCTTCATTCTGTAGTTAAACAACAACTTTATCTCCTGGGAACATCTCCCTGTCCTTAACAGCCTGTCTAGTTGGTGTGTTTTATTCTTAGGTGTCCCAACTCGTGTTGGAATCCACACAACAGAATTATCAGGTTGTTGCAATGTGTTGAGCCAGGTGTCGCCTCGCAGCCCTGGTCAAATTGCTTTGTTCAAAGCAGGAGAGAACAGCAGCCCGAGACCTGCCTTTAAAGAGAGGCCCACGCATCGCACCCACACGACGGGTTAAAAAGCGTAACTCAGTAATCAAACTTAGCTCTATTTGTTTTCTCCCCATAAAGATCTGCGAGGCATTTCTAATTGGAACTTGTTTTGCATGCGGCAAACAACCAAACAGACCAACCTCCTACTCCAGAAAAGAAAAGCGTTATTACTGGGAGGTGACAGTCCATGACTACTGGGGGTGGTGACGGGGGTGAGCGTACGACGTCCTTGGAGTTTCCCTTTAATTCTTCTTAATTGCTGTTACACGAGAGATCGCAGACGCGACGTCTCTTGCCAAGGTATCACGAAGGAAATACGGGGTGAAGGAAAAATCATTTTTATTCCCTCACCTTTCCCCCTCCCGCGGATCGCTCCCTCCCCTCGGCCCCGCTGGCCCAGGGCTCCCCGACGGCGGCACTGCGGGCAGGGAAGGGGGCTACGCGCAGCTCCTCACGCGGGACGCATCCGCCGGGTCTCTCCCTGGGCTCCTCAGAAAACTCGTTTCGGGGAAAGGGTGCAGGGCACCGGCGAGGGTCCCGTCTCCGAGTGGGGCACCGGAGCCGCGGCGAGGTACGGTCGGCCGGCGAAGCGGTCGGAGGGCTGTCGGGGCCGCGCCCCTGCCGCCCGCGGACGGAGATCTCCGCCCTAAGGGGCCGGGGCTGAAAGCAGCGACCCCGAAGGGGAGAGGCAGGGACCACCTGTCCCCCGAGGAGCTCCGCTGCTGCCCTCTCCTCCCTGCCCGCCCCGTCTCACCCCCTGGATCCCGCCCCCGGAGGCAGCTCTCCCCGAGGGAGCCGGGCGGGAAGGATGCAGGCGGCAGCTCCGAGGTAATGATTAATAGCCGTGCCCACCGGGGCGGAGGGGCGGGGTGGGGGGGAGGTGAGATAAAAGGGGGCGGCGGGGGGGCTGGGAGAAGGGAGCCGCCGTCGCGGAGCCCCGCCGGGAGCATGGCCCGCGCCGCGCCGCCGCCGCCGCTGCTGCTGCTGCCGCCGCTATTGCTGCTGGGGCGGCCGGTGCTCGGGGCGCCGGGGCAGGGCGCGGGCACCTGGTCGCGTTTCGCCCGGCTGCCCTACCCGCAGNCCGCCGCCGCTGCTGCTGCTGCCGCCGCTATTGCTGCTGGGGCGGCCGGTGCTCGGGGCGCCGGGGCAGGGCGCGGGCGCCTGGTCGCGTTTCGCCCGGCTGCCCTACCCGCAGGACCAGCTCTTCCTCCACGACACCTTCCCCGACGGTTTCCTGTGGGGGGCGGGCAGCGCCGCCTACCAGACGGAGGGCGGTTGGAGCCAGGGCGGCAAGGGTCCCTCCGTCTGGGACACCTTCGCCCACCGCCCTGCCACGCCGCCGGGGTCCGCCCCGTCGGGGCCGGCGGGCGGCGACGTGGCCAGCGACAGCTACAACAACCTCTTCCGTGACGCCGAGGGGCTGCGGCGCCTGGGGGTCACCCACTACCGCTTCTCGCTGGCCTGGGCCCGGCTGCTGCCCAACGGCACGGCACCCCTCAACCCCGTGGGGCTGGCCCACTACCGCCGGCTTCTGGGCCGCCTGCAGGAGCTGGGCATCGAGCCCGTCGTCACCCTCTACCACTGGGACCTGCCGCAGGGCCTGCAGGACGCCTTCGGCGGCTGGGCCAGCCCCATCCTGCCCCAGCTTTTCCGCGACTATGCCGAGATCTGCTTCCGGCATTTCGGCGGGCAAGTGCGCTACTGGCTGACCATGGACAACCCCTACGTGGTGGCCTGGCACGGCTATGGCACGGGGCGGCTGCCGCCCAGCGTGCAGGGAGGCCCACGTCTCGGTTACCAGGCAGCCCATCATCTCCTCCAGGTAAATGGCGGGTGGCAGGAAGGGACCCCAGCGGCTGCTCGGCCCCTGGTTCGAGCCAAGGAGAAGGGTGCGGAGGCTGCCATCAGCCTGCCCCATGGCAGACCTGTTCCCTGGTTGACTACTGAAGTAGAAACCAAATTGACGAGCCCGACAGAGTGCGGGCATCTGATTTGTGGGCTGAAGGTGGTGAGGCTCATAGGTGGAAGGCAGGAACTTTGTATCTGCAGTTATTTCGAGTTACTGGAAATGCACCAAGTTAAAGTGCGCTGAATTCTGTAGAAATGCTCAGTCCTGCCCCCTACACTTGCAAATGCTGTTTTAGGTGTGTGAGTGGTGCATTCGTCTGTGCCAGTCCAGCACTGGCTTACTAAGGTTACTGTGGAAATGCTTAATATGACTGTAAAGAGAATTCATGCATTTGATAAAAAAATCTGAGTACATGGAGATGGTAGAGGTGGCTGAAATGTCATACTGAGAGATTTTCTTGACAGAGTACGGGATTTTTTGAGGGTGAACACTTTTTGGGAAAAAAGACCCTCTGTTCTCCAGCTAGTCTAGTAAGTGGCGTAAGTAGTTTGCTATACACAATTTTTATGCAGTGTATCTATGTATGGTGTAATTGTAATGTTTTCTGGAAACAAACGTTGTGGATTCTCAGGGAGAATTAAGCAAAAGTATGTACAAATCCTCCTGGTGACAGGAGAAAGGATTCAGCCTAACTGGAATGGTGTGGATATTAAGGCATGATCTATTGCACCTTAATACACATTCAAAAACTCTGCTGATGTCCATCAGCTTAACATACACTTGCTGGCAGGAGTTATGTCCTAATGAATTTTGTATATTAGACGTTAACACTGAGAAAACATCTAACGCATGCCTTATTCAACTTTTTGCCACTTCCCTGCATTATTTTTGCATTGTTTAGTGCTACAAGCAAGCCAAGAAAAAATACAGGTGGGGAGAATGTGGGCAAAATTTCAGATTAAATTCCTGGTCCTGAAACCTTTAAACTCTTCATTTAGTACCTTGGGGCGCACTTGACTGTGTTTCAGGCTTAAGTATATCTTATATCACCATAGTATCTGTCTGATTCTTTCATAATTTCAAACATATGCTTATTCTCATAAAAGCCCTATGGAGAGGGAAGATGTTTTTCTGTTTAACAAATGAGAAACTGAGGCACAGACTTGCCTACACCATGTAAAAAATATAATTAAACCGGGAAAGTATATCAGTACTTGGTTTAGTGACAGAACCTCAGGGGCGGTTTTGTCCTAGTGACGTCATTCAGGGTTTTCACAATTAGTGGATATTTCTTTTTACACAAGAGTGTAAGGCAACAGGGTATAATTTTTTCCAAGTTTCATGAATGAGGAACTGAAACACAGATGCAATTAAGACCTGAAGTGTCCACTGATTAGTAATGCCCTTTTCCTGGCATGTGATCTTTTTAGAGTACTGGTCAGATATGTTATACTTTCAGCTCTTCTACAAGTCAGATCCTCTAACCTCAAATCGCCTGCAGGGAAAATAAGGGACATGCAATTTACGCAGAAGAGCTCCCATCCCTGACTCCTCCAGGTAGGAATCTTCAGTAGAGGAAGAGACAGAGCCTAACTCCTCAGGACAGAGAAGTGAACAACTTAACAATGAGATCCTCCTTTTCCTTCTTATATCTTCGTAGCTTATTGATATTAGACCTTTCAATTTGTGCAAGCAATGAAATAGGAAGCTACAGAGTACGACTTCTTTGAGTATACAGCGTGATATCCATAGGGAAAGTGTATGTAACTGTGTAATGAAAGATTAAGTTATACCGCAAATGGTAATGAGTGAATTACATTTCCATGTGCAAATTAGATGCTTCTCTTACATAATTCTTGAGTGATTGACTTTGCAACTTGAATAATGTTCTTTAATATGTGACTGTGGATTGCATATAATTTCGTAGGTAAGTTAGGTCAGTTGTTCTAAGGAGCACACGCAGCCTTGATTTGGATCAGAAAGCTGTACAGCAGTACGGCTTGGTCACATAACCTGGAGGATGTGTTCAGCACCAGACAGTGCTGCTGGGAGATACAGTCCTCATAGCACCACCCAAAGAGATGTGTTTGTATCATCCCCCACACAAAAAAAAAAAACCCTTTCAGCTGCCTAACCTTTTGCTGCTTATGTCTTACATTACTCAAAACGTCTGGTCCTGGGTTTCTTCCTAATTATTTTTCCTTCTCTGTGGCATTCTTGTCTCTTTTTTTTTTTTCCCCAGGGAAATTGAGCTTGCAGAACGTGTTTGTATTTTAAAAGGTAAAATGTGTTGTCATAAATGTCTGGTTCTTAGCAAATGAGAAGACTAGGTCTTAATATGAATGTTTTCTGACTTTTTTCCTTATTTACGATATGCAGTTTTAAGCATCTTCTTTCTGCATTTATTCAAACCAAAGAACCTCGTAAGTGGAAAGCTCAATAGCTAGTGAAATGTCTACTAATTTATTTTACTGGATGCTAATTACATTAAAAAGCAAAATAATTTAAGTTCTTTAAAATTCAGCAGATATGAATGTGAATTTTGGGCTCTGTCTTTCTGTGTGAGGTATTTATTATCTGAATAAATAATCAAGAGTTTGATTCAATTCAGATTGTTCAATTCAAGGCTAGTGAAAAGAGGGCAATGAAGTTTGATCTGAATAACAATGTTTAAATTTAGCTTGAATGGATTTCATCCTATTGTACTGAATTTTTAAATTGCCTTTAATTTTTCTGAACTTCCACAAGTGAGTCATAGCAGATGCTAAATGGACAGAGTAAGAGAGACTTTTTGTAAAAAAGAGCAAATAAAAATAGCGTAAAAAGACTTGTAAGAAAAAACATCTTTTAGATTCATCCTTGCTTTGTTATTGAGGGATGTTGATCAGTATTCAGTGAAAACTTCACCTTTTTATAGTATTTCCACTGACACTTGTCGCTTTTGATATGTCTAAGCCCTTCAAACATGGTAAGAAATGGAGGAAGCTGTATGCATTTATTCACAAAATAAACTGAATGGATCAAGTATAGTTCATAAAAGTTGGCATTCTCTCGAGTCAACAGCCAGAAAATGTAATACCAGCAATCTGTCATGTGTATGATGCATCTCTTTCTCCAGATAGGAGTTGAGAGAGGTCACTGTATTATGTTCTGTTTTTTGCAAATGCATTTTTTCGTTGCTGGTTCACAGTATTGTGTCTGAGTTGAACATACTTGGATTTACTCAATATAAACAGCATTTGCAGAAACAGAAGAACACATTGTTTCCCTGAAGAAGTGAGTGGAATTGCTGCCTGGAAACCAGTCACGTAGCAACAGACTGATTTCTATTCTAAAACTCTTTCCAAAACAAAAGGTAAGTGCTCTTTTGTTGACCTTTAGTGCTAAACCTAATAAAGTATCAGCAGTTGCAGCATAGGAGAATGGTCTTTTCTCAATGCGTAGTATTTCTTTCAAAATTCAGACAGCCTTCAAACTTTCACTGAGTGCAAATGGAGTGATTTTGGATTTTCCCAAAAGTTACACAGCCCATCGTAGTTGAAAAGACATCAAGAATTTTTTAAAAAAAGAAGGAATAATTCAAAGTAATAGTATTTTTTTTTTTGATTCTTGCTTTCCTAAGACTTAATTCAAAGAAGAACAAAGAAGAAATTGGTTCTGTTTCTGGTTTTGAGTATCAATTGCAAAGAATTTGTTGCAGTAGTGATTATTCTGATCGCTAATAATTTGAATCGTGTATCTTTCAAATGTCAGAGATGACAAAGAAGTGCAGTTAAACTATAGAGCAAATTCAGATCTGATGCTGTGGTTTGCTGTGCCAGTAGTTGTGGATGGTTATACTATGTTAAAAAATTATATTAGAAGCTATAGCGCACTTTTCTAAAACTTTAATCATCAAAAGAAAAAAAAAACAAGTTGAGTTTCATTTTGAAATGTGATAAACAGAGGAGTTTGAGTTTCAAGGATACTAATTTTATTAAAATTAGCTCCAAAGACAGAATATGTAACTTTCCCCTTGCCATTTCTACCTGATTGCATACACATTTGCGAAAGGAATGTTGTTTTCAAATATTCCGCTGTAAAAAAAAAGTGGTTTGTTATCTTTACAGAGTACTTTGATCTTTAATTATAGAAGTGTCAGGACTACATGGAAAATAAGGTGTTATTGTGGAAAAGTTAAGAGTGGGCCTCCCTCAAGTGAGGGCTTCTATAACTTGGAAAGCTTTTTAGAGATTATAGGAAATCTTTTTAAAACTCAAAAGGCAGGACCTGGAAAGACTGCACTGGTGGCTGAAGTGGGGTGGAAGCAGAATTTGTGTGTTCTCTGTGTGAAAGAGCACTAGGTTGAGCCCATAGGTATGTTAAGTCCCACCTTAACTCCTTTACTGTTCATGATAAGGATGAGGATTTCTTGAGGGTCCTTGTTCATTATGAGGATTTTTAGTGCTTAGTAGTTGTGGTTTTTATAGCTGTGAATCTCCGTGTTTAATTCTACAGGCAGCCTCAAATCTGTGTTTTCATATCTCATTTTAAGTGCCGTGTGCCTGATTTTTAATTGTTGGAGTAGCTGTTGCTGGAGGTACCTAGGTGATATTTCTGGTTCCTATCCAAGGTAATCTAGTATTCTTCCTTTTTAAATAGCACACTTTTCATTTAAGATCAAAGTTTTTGTTTAACATGTTGGGCAGGGCTCTGCTCAGTGCCAGAAAGATAATGACTACTGATTAACAGCAGTTTGATACAGATAAGGGCATTTAGATAGGCAACGTAAAATTCACATCTCAAGAAGTCTTGCTGGGTGCATGAGCATAAAGCTGTCTGCTCCTTCATACTCTTTTCATTTTGCATTAATAAAACCTCAAAAAGCATGAGACATTCTTGGTTCTCCCCTTCAACCTCTTTCCTCAAGCAGAAGAGATCCTGTATTTATTGTACTTTTGGGGGATCCAAAGTGAGGTATGTGGAAGGATTCGTGTTACCGTGCATTCTTTCATATGACAAACTTTTCCGGTATCCATTTCATCTTGTTTCTATAGAAGGTTTCCAGTACTTAAGGTAGTTGATGGGCGTAATTCCTACCCATACTTAAGGATATTGTTGGGACCTGGAAAATAAAGCCTAGCTTCAATTTTTGCAGAGTGAAATGTGTATTCTAGTTTAAGATAGTTCATCATTTTTTATTGCCTGTCTTTCCCTTTTGGCTGAAATCAAGGAGCTCATAGAACTTTTCCTATGATAGGTCAAGAAGAAACCTCTATTCTGCAACTGTCAGCAGGCTGAAAGTGCAGAGACAGTCCTTTCTGATGGAAGTGTCGTCTTCTCTGAGGAAGAAATGTTCTGTGTTGTAAAAAAAAGTTGCTTTACTCATCACGTGCCCACCTTCTAGAAGGTCAAATTCTGATCTCTTACTTTGGTAGAAATTAAATCAGAATAGCACTCCAGCAGTTTCTTGGGCAATTACCTTAGCTTTGTTTCTTATGTTTATTAACTCTTTCTTTGAGTAACAGCATCTCCTTCTCAGTCTACTGTGGGGAACAAAACATTTTTCTCCCCTATCTTTCAGTATTTCTTCAACTAGACAGAAGCAGTGAATATGTCTGTGCAGGTGGTAGTACCGTTGGCAAGCAGTAGCCATTAGGAGCGTGAATAGAGAGCGGTGCAGGGTGTGGGGATTTGGAGACGTTTCATATTAATTATTGTTGATGACTATGATGCATATCCTTCTTAAAGTGAAAGAAACAAGAAAGAACAGACACGTGCATATAGATGCTCTCTAGTTTGCTTAGCTCGGGTTTGTAGAGTCTTGTGGTTTTCAGTTAGTAATTGGCAGAGTTTGAGGGCTGTTTGCTAATCCTTGCAACTGAGTGTGTGATTTGTGTGTTTGGTTGTTGCTGATGAACAGTTGAACTGCTGAACTTAATCTGAAGGTGCAAAGCTGATCTTGCCAAAGTTGTAAAAAAGCCAAGGAGCCAACAATCAAAGGAGCTTACTTGCATAGACTTGCAGGTAAAGAAATGTGCACAAGGAGATTTTGTTCTTTCCATGGTGGTAAAAATAAAGAAGAGGAAATGATGAAGTGCTTCTGAAGAAGTGGGGGAGGTGATCTCCGTGTATAATGATCACAGGTTGTAGAAATTACAGATGTGTGTTACCTGTTTTAAGTACTAAAAAAACCCCTACTCATGCTTGAATATTTGCCTGCCAAAGCATATAGAAGAGTATCACAGGTAAAACTGTGAATGCTGATTTTATATTAAGTCAGAAGAATGGAACAGAAGAATAAGGTTGTAGACAACATCTCAGAATGTTTAGGAAATTACTGAAGACTGGACAGATCTCTGAGGGAGAAGGTGACCCATGGAATATGACCATGAATAAAACATGAAAGAAGAGACTGGCTTCTGGAGGAAGAACTGAATTACTTTACTTGAGAGAAAATGCACCAGCAGACAGAGAAGGTGGGTTGTCAGGAAAGAAGAGTAGCTAACTAAGCACAAGAGGAGAAAAAGATATTTGCCACAGCAAGGGACTGGGCCTTTGGTAAAATGGGATGAGTAGGAGACAAATGATACCAAGGAAGAGAAGGAATTAGGTTCACATTGATGCTCTCTGTAAATACTCCTGGACATAAATACCAATGACAGGAAGAAAATTTAGAGTTAAAGGACCATATGCACACACACAAAAAAGGACAAATGTTCAATATCAATACAATTAGACTGACTCTTAGAAGTCATGGATAGCCCTTGGAGGAAACAGCTTCTGGAATGGCCTTTCAGCGTTAATGGTAGGAACACAAATACTCTTTTAAGACAGCTAGATCAGTTTGAGAAAAGAGACTCTTTATGCATGTGGTGGCAGCGGAGGTGACAGTACTTGTAAACATATATTCTTCCTCTTTGCTTGCAAATTCATTACAGAATGATATGTGGCATGATTTAAACTCTGAGAACATAGTTCGATGGAAAAAATGAAATACAATCTCTATTAACAGTAAATAGTGTGTTTAGGGTATCCGTGATGGCAACTTTTGGCTTGCTGTGGCAGCTTCGACTCTAGTCTGACAGCACAAAGTGCTCCTAAGAATCCTGGCCTCTTAAGTTTGTCTCCCTGGAGATTTGGCAAAGAGGGTCCTTTTAGATGCACACTGGAGTAAGACAAAGCAATTTAAAAATCTCTGGATTTGGCTTCGTTTTTACATATGTTTAGTCTTAGAAGTGATAGCATTCTGTGTTATGGAGAACTGCAAAAGTTTAAAGTTTAGCTTTGTTTTGATTCTGAAAAAAATCCCCATATTCTGAATTCTCCCAGTTACTGAAATCTTTACAGATGCTGTTTACAACAGCTGGTGTAGGAACCAAGGGACTTGGTCCACGGGTGATTCCAGTGCCACCAGGCAGCTGGGGCTCTGTGACTTCTGCATGAGGGGGAGTACAGGGGCTATTGCACATGTCAGGATCCGGCCAGCCTGGGAGGCTTAAAGGCCAGGGAGTGCTGTGAGACACCCTGTGACATGCTCTCCAGCAAGAGGGTGAGCTGACAGGGAGCCATGCACATTTCCCGTGGACTGTCACCCTGATCTGCACATGGTAATTTTGTTACTTGCACTTTAGTTCTCATGATAACAGTTGAACTTTGACTTCTGTTTTAGCCAGCTTAGCACACCTCTAGAGACAGCTGAATGGTTTAAAATTGGGCAGGAGAGATTATACTATGGAAATGCCTTGTTATTTTGTGAGTCCAAAAGTCAACTCAGGAATCCTTTCGTAGGTTAATCACTTTCATAGAATCATAGAATCATGGAATGATAGGGGTTGGAAGGGACCTCTAGAGATCATCTAGTCCGACCCCCCTGCTAAAGCAGGTTAGCCTAGAGCAGGTTGCACAGGAATGCATCCAGGCGGGTTTTGAATATCTCCAGAGAAGGAGACTCCACA
>VZSC01015147.1:347748-393736 GCA_013398225.1 Steatornis caripensis | reverse complement strand
GTAGGGGTTGGAAGGGACCTCTAGAGATCATCTAGTCCAACCCCCCTGCTAAAGCAGGTTAGCCTAGAGCAGGTTGCACAGGAATGCATCCAGGCGGGTTTTGAATATCTCCAGAGAAGGAGACTCCACAACCTCTCTGGGCAGCCTGTTCCAGTGCTCTGTCACCCTCACAGTAAAGAAGTTCCTCCTCATGTTCAGGTGGAACTGCCTGTGTTCCAGTTTGTGCCCATTGCCCCTTGTCCTGTCGCTGGGCACCACTGAGAAGAGTCTGACCCCGTCCTTTTGACATCCACCCTTTAGATACTTGTGAGCATTGATCAGATCTCCTCTCAGCCTTCTGATCACAGCATGACTATCAGATGCCAATATAATCCAGCAGTGACAAACACACATTTGTTTCTAGTCTGTATCAGGTGACATTTCCAGCAGAGATGAGGAATTAATATACTAGAACATAGCTTATTTACCTGAGCAAGAATACTGGGGGAGGATATTCTTGCTGTCTATGAATAGATCAGTGGTAGGAACAAGTGAAGGAAAGTAACTGTCTAAGTCCAGGGAAAGTTTTGGTGCAAGAACCAAAGTGTTGAGACTGGACATGAATGAATTTAACCTGAAAATCGGGAAAAAAGGAAACCTTTCATGAAGTGTGATTCTGCAGTAGTCTTTCAGAGACATTTTAAAGTGAATGTGGATCAGGTTATAAATAGGATTGTGTCGTATATGTGCCCATAGCAGCAGGCAGTTGAACCTGATGCCCTTGAGACTCTTCTTAATTTTATAATCCAGTTTTCCTAATCCCTGGCAGATAGTAGACACAGGGTCATAAAGATGGCAATGACCTTTTTCAGTAAGGTATTTTTTGTATTTCTGTGAAAATTCTCTGAAGTCAGAATTCTTCTTACATGGTAATATAACTCATCACCATCTTCTGGAATATTCTGTTATTTAACAAAACATTTCCAATGCCTTGCTCAGAATATTTCATACTTTCATGTGAAATCCTTTGTCGGATCCACAATGAAAACATAGCACTTGATTAGTCATCGTCATGCAGGAACTTAGGGAGATTCACGATAGCAGGACTAACTCCAGATCTGTGGTAGATCAGGCGTGTGGAAGGACTCTACTTTCATTCCCATTTTTCTCCTGCAGCACAGAACACCCCTGAAAGGAGGGGTTATGGAGGCAGCACTCTCAGAGTAGCAATAAACTTCTCTTACTTTATATGTACCTGTTAAGTACATTTAATTAATGTGTTCATTTAATTTGTACATTTAAATAATGTGCTGAACTATATACTTTACATTGGAAAGGACCAATTAAAGACTGAAAGGGTGTGATTCATCTTACTTCAGATGTTTGCATTGTACACACTTACATCTGAACTAGTTAGATTATGCTCCCTGTGTGCTCAGTGGAGATAGGCATGATAATTCTGACCAATTTTACCCATCTAAGTTAGGGTAAGGTAAATTGCAATCCAGAATTTCCTGTTTCTCTCCATGGAGTATAAAAGAAACCTGGAGCAAACAGTTCTGTCATTTTTACACAGTGGGTCATGAACTTCAGGAATTTATTGCCAGAGCAGGTTCTAGAAGCAGGTTGTACCAGCAGACTCAAAAAGGGCGTAGGCAAATACGTGAACAGTGGGTCCATAAGCAGATGCTAAACAAAATAGGCAGGAATGTACCCCCTGACATCCCCAGCAGAACAGCATGGATGTCCGGGATGTAGGAGGCTGGGTCTCAGAAAGTGACAGGGCTCACTCGCTCTCTGAAAATAGCACCTTGTCCTGTTGTTGCTATCAGAGATGGTGCTGGGCTGGATGGACTGTTGATCAGACCCAGCAGAGCATCCCTTTTGTCCGTATATTCTGTCCCTGTATTACCATATTTGCCCAGTGACTCATTTGGTAATAGACATCTAATGCATCTAATTCAGTTGACTATAAATCTTATCCTAATAGTCTTGAATTATTTTATGTTTCAAAATATGTGCCTGAAATCCCTACTGTTTCTTCTTTCCAACATCTCTGCTTTCTTGGATCTCACTAGTATGAGGAAATTGGGTTTTAATTGCTATAGACGGAGCCTTACTTTTTTCCCAAGTGCTCATTTCTACAGAGAATTTTTTTCTTCCCAGTAAGATAGTGAGAACTTGCATATGTGTTTCATACAGAGTATCTTAGCTCTTCTATAGTATCAAAGAATCACGGAATGGCAGGGGTTGGAAGGGCCCTCTGGAGACCATCCAGTCCAACCCCCCTGCTAAAGCAGGTGCCCCCAGAGCAGAGTGCACAGGAACGCCTCCAGGCGGGCTTTGAATATCTCCAGAGGAGGAGACTCCACAACCTCCCTGGGCAGCCTGTGCCAGGGCTCTGGCACCCTTGCAGTGAAGAAGCTCTTCCTCATGTTCAGGTGGAACTGCCTGTGCTCCAGTTTGTGCCCATTGCCCCTTGTCCTGTGGCTGGGCCCCACCGGAAAGAGCCTGGCCCCATCCTCTTGACACCCGCCCTTTAGATATTGGTAAGAATTGATAAGAAATAAGAGTGTTCACGTGTACAAAACAGCTTCCAGGGAAAATCAAAATTCGGTTAATGCAATACAATCTCTTCTTTTTCCTTCCCTCCTGCCTTCCTGCCTTTTGTCCTGCATCCCTACCTTCCTCCCTTTGTCTCAGCAAAACGCGTGGCTTTTCAAGCCCTTCACACCCTGGTTCAGGCCAACAGTTTGCTTTTGATTGGTGTTTGGGCAGCTAGTTAATTACTGGACTGCCAGCTGCTCTGCTTTCTGTAGCGTCATTGATTGAACCATGATTCCATGTAAGCTGTGTAATCTCTGAATTTCTTAATATCTAAAGCGTCATCCTGATTTAATGGATCTGGACTTAAATTCATTTTTTCCATATCCTTTGCACTACGTGCTCTTTGAAGGTCATGTTGGCATAGCTGTGGCTAATGAAAATCTTTTTCCCTAGGACAAAATGGCTGGACAGCTCTCTTACTACCTTATGCACCACATGGGATCGCTCAAAACAAAAGATTATTTTCCTGTTTGATTTTAATGAAAAATACAAAGCTTTTATGCTTTTGTAGTGCGAGACTGTTTAAGCGTGCATCTACAATAGCATTACAGTACAAATCAGGAGTGTGTGTGCAACCTGAATCTCCTTGTTGCCTCTGTTTGCTGTACTATGGTTCATAGTGTGAAGCGGTTTCGGAGTACGCAGCTGGGTTATTTTTGGATGAAGGTGATCTGGAAACTGCTGTGCGGGAGCACACCTAGTGTGATACAGCTGTTAATCGGCTCTGGTCCATGGGTTATTGTAGATAGGTACTGGGTTCTCAGGTCTACTATTTGCTAAATTAGATGGTAGGTACTATGGCTGGAAATTGACCAGCTACGTATTATAATTATATTAGGCACAGGGGTACACTTAATCTCCTTTTCCATGTAACAAGCTCAGAGTACATGTAAGCCATTTGGCTCCTTACATGAACTTGTACTGGTCTAAAAATCAAAGACAGTATTCTAAAAATATTCGGTCACTGGATTTATTGCTCTTTGTGTTCTCCTGTATTTAAGCCTGAGATATCTCCGATCAGTCTGTTGGCTAGGAGTGGGGCTGTAACAAATACTGAGCTAGTTTACAAAAACCTCTGTGACTCTGAGAGCATTTTGATGGATGTCTTCATGGAAATCTGTTGAAAGTTTTTGCTATACCTGTATACTCTGTGGTGAATTACTTACTCTTCAGGCTCTTTGCTTTGAACTGCTCTCCTTTAAAGCAGGCAATATTTAAATGGTAGGCATCAGTCTCACTGTTAGATATTGACCTAATTACCATAATTGTACGTGGCCTCTTGACAACTGCTAACATACCTACCCTCATGGTAAACATGAAGCAGAGCAGTGTTACTTTCTGGCATATATATAGTTGGACATAGGAGGATGAAATGATGCCACTACAGGAAATATGTGAACTTGCATGTCTCTTGTTCTAGTATATTTTGATCTTAAAACTGGGATTTTCCCAGAATAGATTTTCTTTAAATTATTGAAAACATTGTTGCGCTTTGATATTGGATATTTGCATATTACAGTGTACTGGTAGAGTTTCCAAATGTATGGTTATACGGAAACAAATGCCAATCCCAGACAGGTTGCTTAAAAAGTGTATCTGGAGCTGTGAGCTAACTGCTTTGTTAAGGTTTTTATTTTTCCTGATGTTTCTGTATCAATATTTGAAATGGCCAAGGAAAAAAATAAAGTTTTTAGCCATACCTGGAATCAGTAGGAAAAAAAAAAGATGGTTAAAGAGGCATTTCTTTTTTTTATATTACAGAATCACAGTCCAATGATGACTCTTGTTCATGTGTACAAATGTCTTGACATCACTGGCTTTATATTTTGTTCTGGAGCAATCTGAAGCTTAGTATTGCACTTTGAAATAGTAGACAAAAAATAAATGCTATCAGTTTCCCCTTTCGGCTCTTTCAACTCATATGGTACTTTTTTGAAGACCTCATTCTGCAGCAGTGTTAGCCAAAGCGAAAATAATCTTTTGTAGGTTTCTTATGTAAAGAAAGCCCAATACCAAAGTTACTGTCCCTTCTTCAAGAGACAACTATTTTCTCTCCGAAAAAGAATACAAACAAAGAACTGGCAAAGAACAGGTTAAGGAAACCTGAAATATGCTAAGTTGTTCTTTTAAAAAATCACATGCTAGACATGCAGTAGTGCTCATGACACTGCCAGAGTAAAGCCTAAACCTAACTGAGCTAAGTGTGTTTAAAATTTGTCCAACTGACACAATATTTATGAATATCTCAGTCTGTTAGTATGATGTTAATTCTGGTCAGAAAGTGCCTAGTACTATGGCGGTGAGAACACAGAAGCTGAAACAAGGATTGCTGAAAGAAGAGTAGTTACTTAACATTTGCAACTGTCTGTGTTAACGAACACATGTCCTTTTCTGTGTGCTTTAGATGAAACAATTACCCTGACAACACTCTTTCTTTTCTTCTGCTGTTTTCTATTTTTTTGTAATTTTCTTTTTATTTCTCTAAGGATTGGATAAAAGCTGCTTCAGGTCTTTTGCTGGGATTTCTTTTGTTGATTGCTAAGGCTGAGATTGCAGTACACTGATGTAGTAAACCCCTCTATTTTATATCGCATCATATAAAAATACAGGATATAATTTCAAAAAGGAAACAACTGTAGCTGATATTTTTATATCAACTTTATTAACATTTAGCTTCTTAGCAACTATGTTAAACATTTATTCAATATTACATGAGCCAAACTGGTTGGATTCCTTGCATACACAGGTGAAACCCAGCTTAATTTCTACAGATAATCAGCAGTATGAAGAATGTGTTTACAAAGTAAGAATTAGATATTTAATTTCAAATACTTTTTGTTTGTTGCAGTTTTCCATTCTGCAAGATTCCAACTTTTAGCACCAATGGTGCTTTTTATTATGTTTGCAGACTATGAGAATAAAGCAGGAAAACTTATTTGTACGCTTTTGAGTTAACACTCATCTCTGTAGTAGAGCAATTTTATATCTACCATTAAACAAGCATTTAGAAACAGACATAAAGGGACTTACTCATACCTCAAAAGTGTATTTTCATGGTTTCAGCACGCTTTGGATAAGGTTCTAAATATATTTCCCAAATCAAAGAGAAATAAATTGAATCCAGTTTAATCTGTGACTGCAGTATAGCCAAAAGCTCATAGAAGAGACTGGATAAATACACATAAATCATTCTCAACCCTGAAGAAATGGAAGATTCAGATTTCTTTTCCACCACAAAATTGAATGCCGAATTTTGTCCCTCAATCTCTTGACTGAGGTAATCACTCTACTATTTGAGTCTTTAAAAATGTGGTACCCCAAGAGTTTCTCTTCCTCCAGTGAATCTAGTTTCCCCCATCTTTCCCTGCACTGGCATTTCTCCCTCCTCTTCTGGGTTGTGATTTGAAAAGCTGCACTTTATCTTCTTGGTGGCTGCTGAGGAGTGTGGTGATTCCTCAAAATAAAGGTATCTGACCAGAGTCTGCCTCCTCCAGTGACTGTATGCCCACTGATGAGATGTGCCTTTGCTGAGTAACAGGTTTTATTTCCTCCTACAGTTTCCCAGGTATTTCTTTTATAGCCTAACATGGAAGCAATAACATTAAAGAAGAATTATGGCTAGTAATAACCATTGTATTAATTAAAACTTGTCAGTTAGCCTTACGGTTCCCTGTGCTGTTGCAAAGATGGGCAGACAACTGAGGCATCAGGACCTCTAGGTTATGAGTCATTCAGTTCTACTTGCCCTGTCCATCTACATGATCCTATGATTCGCTGTGTCTGCCTTTCAGAGGTTGTTGCTGGTGTAAGACTTACAGAGTGAAAAAGTCTAGCTTAGGTCCTCCTGAATCTTTCCAGGATTTTGATACAGTCTTATATACTCTTCCACAGTGCATGCCCTTCTCACAGCCATAACTTCATGCAACACAAGGCTACCTCTTTAGAAGCCATTAGGGCTAAAAGAGTTGCACACATAGACAAGCATGTACTATTTGAGAAGCCTAGAGTATCCTGCCTTGCCTCCAGCTGCCAGTCCAAAAGATATGGGTTTCCCACTGGTCTTGTGTTGTATCTGCTCATACAGATGTCTTGATAGTCCAGAACATCCCAAATGGGACTAGATGTCTCTGGTTGAGCAACTGAATCTTAGGTCATAAGTGTACATTAACACTTCTGACATCTAATGCTATGTGTCAGGATCTGGAGCTGCTTTCTACTCACTAGGGGTAGGATTCAGTTGCTTGATCATAGATGTCTGCTGCCATTCGTGTTGTGGAACGCCCATGACATTTGCACTGGCTCATGGGTTTGACACAAGATTCACAGATGACCCATACTCTTTTGTAGTAACAGGTCTAGGTTAGGCAGGATCTCTCTCAGACCTAAGATGGCATAAGCATTGGGATTCAGTTGCCTAGAAGTAGGCTTGTAATACCATTTGGATAGAACCGTACCATCACACAGCTGGCTTTTAAGCAAAAGGAGGGGAAAAGCCAATGAATCAGGCTATGGTTCCTTCCTTTCCTGATCACTGAGCAGTTTTGCAGCTAAAACAGACTCAAGATCACCTAAAGCAGATCCCAATAAGTCATGACTGCTGAGTCAAGATAAAGTTCATATGCATCCTGTTGCTTGGTACTAGCAATAGTATTACTGTATTTACTAGGCTATAATCCCCCTTTTCAGTAGTCTACAAACTATGAGCTATTACTTCTGAATCTAGCAATGATGTTGTGAATCCTCCTATGGTTTCTATGGGTCAGGACCAAACAGTGATTCTTCTTGGAGCTGTTAGCTCTTTCTTGCCTGGTACGGCCTCCTCATAAGCTGTATAGATCTGAGGGTAGTCCATAATTCTTTCTTCTAGGGTATAGCTATTCCTCAACTTGCTCAGCACTTAATACTCTTCTATTTGTTACAAATTACGAAGTATAAAAGTATAAGTAGGATTCCTGCTACAGGATGTAGAGCCAAGTTCAAAATTCCTGTAGCTGGAGACCACACAAGAGGGATTCCCATCAAGAGCGACACCCTGCCTTCTCTGTTGCATTTGTTTGTGAGTAATTTGTTTGCTATTGCAGCACACTGTAATCATTGCTTTTGTGGCTTGTTTTATAACCAGCTAGACTTCAGATGTTACAGTTGAATGCTTTATTATCTGCAACAATCATGCAAAAGCTACTCCTAAAGTTACTGGATTAAAGTTATATTTAGTATACAGTTTCAGTGATTTTTGCAACTTGAGCATTACTTCTAAAAGTGCATAATTGAAATCACATCCTTCAGTCATTTCTATTACATGCACACAAAACAGAACATGTCAGACAGGTTATACACAATGAGATAGATTGTAATGATTACTTTATATTGGGTATGCATGCAAACACAGCTGGATTGCACATAAACAGTTGCAGACTGATTCGAAAAAGAAGGAAGAATTCTATATTCACATCTGGTCAAATTGTAATCTAGACAGTTGTCTGAAGATTGAAAACTGGTACCTTCACATATGTATTACTTATACTGATTAGCTGCTTTTTGCATCCATCTAGAGGGCTGACTGGAACTTTCCATCTCATTTTGTAGCCCATTGTCATTGATGCACAGCTCTAATCTCAGAATGATTAAATTTAATAGCCAAGCTTACAGCAGAGTAAACTCGGGTTATCATGTTGTGAGTGACTGAGCCAGATCTGGGCATGAACAACCCAAATGTTTGGTTTAAAAAAAAATCTATGTAGAGATCATGTCAAGTAAGTCCCCTTCATTCTGGGTTGCATTTGCCTACATTATAACACAGAGCTCTGATACAATAATTTTGTTTTGACCTTGCTTAATGATGCTCAGCTTTGCTGTGCGTGCACACGACTCTTGTTGCGTGTCATCGTCAGGCTGACAGCCTGAAGTTTTTGCAGTCATTAAACAATGTTGCTTATTTCGTATCACTATTTTTGTTTCATTCTCATTCATTTAGGGCTTCTGTAGTGTCTGATCTCTGACATCTTGTAGTATGTTGGTTGCGTATACATTAACTGAATTTATAATTCCTGTGCCATCTGTGTAGGACCAAACACGTCCGTGTTACTCATTGGTACCCTCCACTATTGGAGATTTCTTCAAATTCCTTCTTTGCTGTTGCTGCCCAGTGGGTGGTGTTTCTCACTGAGGAACTCAGAATGGGAAAAGCTATCCACCAGCGCAGTCATCCAGAAGTACCTTCTGAAGCTGTTTGGTGGGTAGCACCCAGTCAAACCACCACTGCTGTGGTGTTCTCATACTTCTGGTTGTCCTTACCTTGTAGTGACATACCTGGGCACTGCAGCAGTTACTGTTTTGTTGTGAGATTGATAAAGGACCTGTCAATTTATGTTTACAATCATGGGGCTGCTGTCTTTGGGTGCTGAAAAGGGAGAAAGTCTAGTTTATGTAGTAGAAACATTTACTGTAGTACACATCAAATAATTCTGTACGCTCTGTTTAATGTCTTCTCCCAGAGGGGGCTACTTTATGTTGTTCTGGCCTCTTCAAAGTGACTTTTCTAGTGAACAAATTAGATAAGATCCCAGTGGTATGCTCTGGGGATCACCTATGGTTGTAGTTGATTCGTCTGCTAAGCCCACACTATCAATATTCTTAAATATGCTGAGCTTCATAATTATGCCTTTCACCCACTGTAATTTCTGGATCACCACGTTAAGTCTCCCAGGAGCACCACATGCTCTTTTTCATACACAGTGAACTAACTGACTTCCCTTGGTTTTGTGATAACATGGCTTCTACTGCTCCTGGAGGGGTATCAAAATGGAAATAAAGTGACCACACTGGAACAGCACCCCCAGTGTGGCTACCTATGCCAGCCTTTTGTGAATGTTGAAGAGGTCAGGTTTTGTCCTGATCTCCACTCCCATTGCTGCACCATCTTTAACAACTTGGTTAAAGGCTTAATCATATCTGCAAACACAGATATAAAATTCTGGGGGAAAATAAACAACACAGAAGAGATCTGAGCTCATGCAGACTTGTAGAGCAAGGAGATTCCTATTAATTTTGCTCTCTGTTGATAAGGTCATCAGTCTACTCCTAAATATTTTACTCTTTCCTGTACCACTTGACCTGTTCATCAATTCATTTAGAATTGTGCTCCCAAAGTTATGACTTATGCTTGTTTAGCTAACTCTTTCAGCTCTTTTTGACTCTGTCTGTGGATTAATACCTCATCTGTTCATGAAATTACATGGATTTGATCAACCTCTGATAATTTTTCCCATGTTTGGATGCTATGACTATTGCATAAAGCTGGAGCACAGTGAAATCCTTGGGCGATGGGTACATATAAAGGGGGGTACTGCTACCCTGTAAATGTAGATAGAAATTCTTCCTAGCCTTCCCTGATAACAAGATCACAAAGACAGCATATGCTAAAAGTGTTATGCTACAACAGGTGTGGTTTATGGTGTAACAGAATTCCTTGCTGAAAAATCAACCATTAGCTGGTAAATTCTGCTGTCTGCTTTTATGATAGGCCAGATTGGAGCATCATAAATGCCTGCTCTTCATGTAATTATTTGTTGCTCCAATAAGCTTTTCTCTGTGGTTTGGGAATATTATTACTGCTTCCATGGCTGATGATCAGGACTCATAAACACTTTGGCATGAATACTCCTATGATATAATTTCTTTCAGGGCCATAGCTGGGGAAAAGCCTTTACCCATTCATCTCTAGGTGAACTTCTGAGGCTTTTAGGGCAGCACATAAATGTACCTCAGGAATAATTTCTGACTGCCAGTCTGTCAGCCTTTCCCAACTCTACAAACATGGATTTACCAAATCCAGTGTTAGTTAATGGTCTTGTAATAATGGTATGACAGAGATTTCTTGCTGTCTTTCTCCTGGGAAACTCTCAGCATTAAGTTGCACACAAATATTCCAGTACATCTCCAGGAGCTGATACATACATCAGTTGGGTCAATTAATTAAGATGTCCCTACTCACTGCAGGGGGGTTGGACTAGATGACCTTTAAAGGTCCCTTTCAACCCAAACCATTCTATGATGATTCTATGAATTTATTTCGAATCTGCTGGTGTGCTCAGGGTAAGATTCAGAGTTAATAATTAACACTAGAGCATAGGGCTTTACTGTGGATACTTTAAATGCAAGGATAGTGGTAATGAGTAACCTGGGTTCTTTATTGTATAATATTCACCCAAAATTATAGGTTGTCTCCAATGTCTTTCCAAGCTGGGTTGTTGGTTGACCTAGTTAGATTAGGCCCAGAAAGCTGAAATATTTTCGTCACTTCCTTGTCTGTTGGGCACACACATTGATGATGGGCTTTAGTCTTATTTAGTCTTATTATTCTATCTCTTGCTACAAAAGTTTTTCTTTCTAACACGCTATTTTAATTATATATCATTGGCCTTTTTTTGTTTGTTCAGCATCTGCTAACTGCTCTGAGACTTTCCAAAGCAATTCTTTTCATGTGCTTCCACTAAACCATCAGAGATACATTCTTTCTCCCTGTTAAACACCTGGGTTAGCAAACATAGTTCTACAGTATGTAGAACAAGCATTTCTAAGTGCTATATTGAGGGGGTGAATATGCACAGATGGATGTTTTCCTTACCTGTGTGCATCTACCAGAAAACCAGGTGTTTGATATTAGTCACCTCTTCCAGAATTTTTACCCTTAAAGGTATTGGAAATGTTTGCCTATTATGTATTCCATAAGTTCTTTTGATTATGTATTTAACCAAAAATAGTTTCTTTTTTTGAACTGATGTCATTAAAAGAGTATGTATGTTACTGTGGTTGTTCTCCTTACTATGACTTTTGAGAGCAACAGGTTTATCTTATCCTCTCTTTTGGCTTCTGCCTTAGCACAGGGGAGAGTTGTGAGCTCTCTGAGTTGTTTCATCTTCTGAAGTTCTGTTCTATAGTTTGAGAGCTTCCTGCAGGCAGTCCTCTACTCCTTCCTCAGTTGTTTTGTTTCCTTCTGTATCCTGTTTGTACAAACCTTCATGAAATCAAAGGTTTGGAGCCACAGTGAATGCCTTCTCTTCACCAGTACTATTACGAATAGTGTCTTTTCCAGTTTTTAGCATCCATTTAATCTCATTGCTCTGACTGGGCATTATTTTATCAGTTTTATGTATTCTGCATATATATTTGATATATTATTTTTATATGAGCTTTGTAAGAGTTTTATATGCTTAACTTTTTTTCTCACTACTGTTGTTATCACCATGTTACTTTTTCTTCAAGCAGAGTGTGACTTAAAATCCATTACTGTTCCTTTTGCTTCTTGGTCTAATAATGTATTCAGTTGCCACAACCTTTACCACTGTTCCCATTAAGGGTTCCTCCGAAGTCACGGTGCTTTTTTCATCCTTTGTTTGTCTGAGGATTATAAACTCTTGCAAAGTGGTGTTATTATTATTATTTTTGCTCTATTTTATGTGCCTGAATATGCCAACAGGATTGGAGCTGGGCCTGTCCTGGAAGAGGTTCACGCTCTGGTAGAGGGCTTTGCAGATCAGTCTCAGTTCTGGAGTTTTTATACATTTATATAGCTCCAGCATGCCCAAACCAAGTTTGATAGCAATGATCATGTCCTGGTCTTCCTCTAAATACTGCCTGAGCATTGTGTCCCAGATTCTAATGAGAGTCGATTCTTTTATCAGGGACTATTTAAGCTCCCTTCAGTACTGCAAGATTGTCTCTCAGCTTTAAATCACTGAAACTGCTCTGTACTTTTATCTTCTTTTTGTACTCTGTTTAAGAATCTCTCATATCTTTAGTATTCACGTGAGCCACAACGTTCCTTGAACTATTTTTGTGCAGTTCCGTAATTAATCTTTTCTGTCAGAGGTAACGGAAAATGATTAAACGCATCAAGCATCTCAAAAGTACTTGTTGTCAGAAATAAAGCTATTTTTATCTTGTCTCCCATTGCTTCTCAAAGTCGAATGCCGCTTAATTCTTTTCCAGATGACCTTTATATTTTCAGAGACTGTTACGTCTCAGGAGACTTCAGACTGCTTTCCCAGCCCACTCGTCTCTTGGTGCTTTAGTTTATTTGGACAGGATGTCGAGTTGAGTGGTTGTGCCAGCCTGCCTGTGTGGTGAGTGAAGGGGAACAGGCACTTTTCGTGTCCCTCTCATCATTTAATGCACGGCATTAAAAATGGCTTGGGTGAATTGTGGCCTAGAAGCTTTCCCCTCTGCCGTGCATGTGAATTGCTCGGATGTGGGTGATGACAAAAATTAGTTGAGGTGAGCCCCGCCCCTGAAGGTGTACGCCTGTGTTTGCACAGCCTCTGATGGTGACGGTGGGATTTGCAGAGTGCATTGCACAGCCCAGCTGCCTTCTCTCTGGCTGCCACGCCATGGGGTACCTCCTGAGTGAGCGGCCTTTCAAGGCAGGGTGAGTCTGACAGAGCCTTAACTCAGGGCTTGTGCCATGACGTCTAGGCTTTCTGTACTTCAGAGGAGAGGTTTCCCACAGCAGTCACCTGACACGATAAGATCAAGGCGGTTTTGGTTTCCTTCTGTCACATTGCGGTCACTTTGTATTTCTCTGCTGCATATCTATCTGTGATAACATTCACTTATGCTTATACACACAATATGTGAAAGTACAAGCCTTCCCAGACTTTCATCTGCTATAAAATTCAAAATCAAAGTGTAAAAATACCTTTTATCTGCTTCCTTATCTTTTTGGGTTTGTTTTTTTTTTTTCTTCCTTCTGCTAATATTTTTGGAGTACCTGCAATGCATCCTGATGCCCGTGGCTTAGCTTCATGCTTTCAGGTTACGTTCTTTTTTATTCTCACGCTAGCAAAGCTGCTCTGTTTTGCCTGTGATGAGGAGAAATGTTTTCTTATCTAGCTGCTGTGCCTTCAGACAAATATTTAATGCCATCTCTGATGGTTTTTCAGTAGAGGCGAGTATCATACCGAACGGAGTCATTGTTCTGGAGTTAATATGCTGCTTTACAGCTTAAGATACTTGGATTAATTTCTCTTCTTCTATGCATGTCATAATATCTCTCTTCCCAATTCTTAAAATCAAAAGCTATTACTTCCTGCCTTATGTATGGCAGGCATAAATCCATTCATATTCATGAGGCATCAGCAAGTTATAGTGACCCTCACAGTGTGAAAAACAGTGACTAAATTGTACTGAGAAGGGAATTGGAACACAACAGTGTAGCTTAGGTGTGTGATCAATACTTAAAACTATAATTGTAACAAATTTTACATTAAGTGGTTTTTTTTTTTTACATAAGTGGTTATAGACTGAAAAATGTTCACTTGGTGTTCTGTGTGCCATTTACAAGCCTAATCCTGGTCTCAGGTTGTTGAGATTGGTCAAAAATACCGAGTTTATTAAATTGATCACCTGTGGTAATGTTGGTTAACAGACTCTAAAAAGAAACTAGAAAAATACATATTTGGGAAGAAAAAAAGAAGTTATTACATCACTAATATTATCTATAGCAAAGCCCTGTACTTTATACATCAAGATACTATCTTACCAGTTTTGAAATATGGGAAGAACCTTACCAATTTCTAAATAGCTGCATCTGTTACTCAGTGTTAAAAATATAATTTGCTTGTGAAAGAGAATGGTTGCCTAAAGACTGTGTGGCTGATACGTAGTTGATTTTGGATCTAAGGGTGAAACATTATGTGAAATGTGACATCCTTTGTTGTAGCTTTTGATTAAAATACTTGGTTTTGATGATACGGTGGAAAAACACTATATTTTTCCCTTTCTTGGTACAAGGCACATTCTGACTAATCATATACTAGACTTTCCCATGTCATTCCAATAATTATATCAATTTCAGAAGAGCTTTTGATGTAAGACTGAATAATGACGTTTTTGTTGGAGGTACATCGGCCCGGTTTCTAGTAATGAAAAAGCCTTTGCATGTCTTTTCCAATTAACTTTTTTTGTATTGCTAAATAAGTTTTGGTAACACTTTCCTATTCAGTTTCATTAACATGCAAATAGAGAGTTAATACAGGATGGTTCATCTGAGCATGGAGAGCAGGTTATTTGTGCAGTTTATTTGTGAAATGAATGGTATTATTATTGGTTCTGAAGACACACAACTTAAAATTCAGACAACTTACTCTAGAGGAATGAACACAAATTATGGAATCATGATGTTCCCAATTATAATTCTTGATTTACTCTTGCGAATGTTATGCATCATGATAGATGTCAGTACTGAGAACTTGCGCAATGTGCAAGCGTGTCAGTGCCAGGCTCAGGAAGGTCTTGGGCAGGAATTTAGAGGAGTAGTCAGGCAAACAAATGTCTGTGTATTACTAAATTGTGTTCACCTAATGATCCTTGGACTATGTAGATCTGTCCTGCAATAGAGTAGGACATGACTGTGTCAGATTGTGAAGCCTGTTTGCCCATGTTGAATTATTTCTGCTGTCACGTCAGGAATTTGAACTTTGTGGGACTAGCCATTGCAAGGGGCTTTTGTGCCTTGGAAATGTGTTTGATGCTTCATCAACACTTGATTCTGGCATTATTGACTGACTCGCGCAGGGGACTCATTAAGGCTGATCTAACATGATCAATATCAGAGTTTCATCAGTTGCGTATAGGTAGAGCGTGGCCCAAATACAAATGTTGGGTGGGAGAGTCAGAGGAAGAAGAATGTATCAACTTGAAAACCGGACTGGGATGGAGCCTGAAACATGAGTGAAGTACAAGCATACAAATGGGCTTAGGTAAGGACAAGCTATGTCTTGTGGTTTTCTTTCACTTTCATGGAGATACAAAACTTCATTATTTTCTCAGTGATGTAAGCATTTTAAGGGTAAGGTAAATGCTGTTTTAAAGCTTTCCTGACAGTCTGTTCCTGAAGAATAGACACTAATAAGCACAGAGAGCCCCCATCCTAATTTGCAGCTTTCCCAATGCCAGCTTAGCTTAGCTTAGTTTAGTCTTGGTAGGTTCAATAATGTAGGGTAGTATCCCCCCAAAAGGGTGTCATTCAAGTATTTGGTATCTAACAATATGTGCTACTATCTGAAAGCAAGTAAGAATGACAAGACTGCCCAAATTCAGCATCCTGGAAACCAGCACATAGGTTTTTGTGGTTAGTTCTGCTCCTAACATGTGGGTGATGGCACAACTCTTCCTAGAGACAGTTTGTAACCAGACTTTTTTAGTAAGGTTTTCCAGTCAAGCCAAGTGATCAAGCACATCTGTGCGAGCTAACAAGGAGCAAAGTAAGGCCCCTCAGCGCCTTGCAAAAACCAGGGCTATGGAGTCACCGTGCTGTGTGTCAGTAAAAGCACTGAAGTCTGGATTGCCATGATCTTAATCCTAGTCAGCTGTGACCTAAAAATATGTACCAACAGGTAAGTCACTGAGATCAGGAAGTAAGATTTCAGATGAATATAAAGGCACTGATGGCAGGTTGATTCCTACTTGTTTTCTCTGTATGTGATCTGGGAGGCTAAACTCTGACTATAGTTAATAGACATCTAGGAGGTTTCAGTTGTCCCAGCAAAGGTGGGTCATTTGAGCTACCCTGGGATATTCTGCTTGGCCTCTTGTTACTGCTCCAGAAGAGTGAGGTCTGCCATTGGGTCCTTAATCATGTCTGCCAGCCTCATTCAGGTAAGACATCTCAAAAAGGTCTGGGCACCTTCATTAAATCCTACCACTAATCCATACGGTTGCTGGGACCTAGGTAGTGTTCCTGCTGAGTGCCCCGATATGGCTGCTGTGCTGTACTGGGGAAGTCACTTGCTAGGCTCCATTAAGTAGATTGGCTTGGAGTGGGATCATATAAGCTTGAATTAAGTACTGCTATGTGAAGCTTCTCAGGCTATTTAGGACATCTGCATGGAAATGGCAGATGTGACATAGGCCTGTATCATTCTGGAGTGGCAAGTAGATGCCTGCGTTCAGGCAGCTGAGTGGAGCCTGAGGTCTCCATTTGCTTGTAGTGGGAGCTTGGGCATCTGGCTCACATGCGGACAGCAAAATACAAGGTGTCTTCAGCTCAAAATGAGTCCCACCCTAGAAGTGGAATTCATTTGCCTGAAGATATGTATAGGTGCAAATTATCATTTGACGCATCCTGTAGTATCCCAGGTCTCTCTGTGGGGCTGAGAGATGTGACTTAGGATTTATGGGAGATACACAGCTTTCTGAAACTGCAGTTAGAGGCTGGAATACTTGGAATTCTCTAAAACTGCATTAGACACCAAATTTTAATCAAATGAATTCTGTCCCAGATTTCCATAGAGACTCTCTGCTCTGTCATTTGTGTCCTCCAGCTTTATTTCTATGCTTTTCTGAACTACTTTCATTAATCTATGTCCACAGAGCCTGGGGACTTTGATGTGCTATTTTCTATGTTTAGCTATTTTTTTATGGAAATAGTATAATTCCACTTCATGCACACTCCACGGGCAGACATTTAAGTGGGCTCCTTCTCACCTGCTTTCATCTGTCTGTAGATCATGTCTTGTATAAACTAAATAGCAGGTTTTGTGTGTCATCAGTGGAGAGAGGTGGACTCCCAAACAGTGTCTCACCCTGCATATCTCAGACACCAGTCTTCTCATTTTCTAAAGAGGCAGCCTAGATGACCTGCTTAGAAAGTAGAGTTGAATGAGATAATCCCACATTTTTACACTTCATATTTTTTCATCGCAATGAGGGAGTAAACAGCGCCTCCTCATCTGTGGAGAGGGATAACCTGTGGGATTCTATTCCTCCTTGCTTCATGGTAGAATCAAGGATACTAAAATTCTGGAAGATCTCTTGCCACTGTTTGGGGAGGGCTGAGAGTAATGAGGCAAGTCCACCATAGTCCTCAAGGTGCGCTATGGTTGGGCAGCATACTTGCAAGTGCAAATGACATAGATGAAATTGTGTATTTGAGAGTGTGTGTGGTCATATCTTAGCATTTGAGACAGGAAATCTGGAGACAAGTCAGATCCAGCAGAGAAAGAACCTTTATAAAGGAAAATTTCTGTGTGCAAATTTGAGTTGCAAGTGGTGGCACACTTGTTCCCAATAGTATTTTTAAAATCATATTTGAAGCGTTGAGTGTATAGCATTTTGGTCACGGCACGTAAGGTCTTTTGTTCTTTCATCAGTGTAATGGAGCTTCAGCGTGAAGTAAAATTAAGTCTGTGCTTAGGTCAGCTCTCATTTTTGACATGAGACTTTGAAGTGGTTACTATATTTAGTTTCTCACAAGCATCAAAATCCATTGTATTAATATAGACAAATGGTAGGACCGCATCACATTTATTTGAGCTATTGATGTATTTCAAATGAGAACATGTATGTTGAAGTTTGCAACTGATCGCTTGATTTGGATAACATGCATATGGATGTGTACTGTGATTCAGAGTTTCCAAGATTGTTCTCTTTGGGTTTTAGTGACTGCTCTAAAAGGGCATGGGTCTAGTGTCCTCTAGAGCTGGCGTCAGATCTGCACAGGTGTTCTATATACCCCATGATGGCTCAGAGGCAGCAGGTTTCTGTATGGGGGTAGCTGAACTGAGCCTTGATTATTGATCTTACCTTTAGTTGCCCTTCACTTCCAATTGCTTTTCTCCCAGCAGTGAGAATTAAAATTCTGCAAGAACAGTAGAATGATAGAATTCATTATTTTACCTGGGTAATTAACAGTGTTTGTGTCAAAAATGATTAATAATCTTCCTTGTTTAATGTTCCTAGTAATGCTGGCAACTGGAAATCATTGCAGTTCAAAGCTTGAATGGCTAGGAGTGTGTGAAAAGGAAACTGTGAACAGCAGCTATCAATACATTAATGATAAAATTTGCCAACATGCCAACTGCATGGTGTGCAATTATAAGGCTTTCTAGATGGCTTATGTTCCAGGGAGGGCTAAAAATGCGTGTGACATTTTGATTAATAATGTGTCATATATATTCATCACACCTGTGAGTTTATGTGGCAAGAATGGAGGTTCATGTCGTCACAGCATGTATTAACAAATACTGACTGATAAGTCTCAAAATGCAAATGTAAACTGGGGATAGTTATCAGGTAGGCTTTATTCTAATGAATAGATCTCATATTTTTTTACCTTTTTATCAATGACCTAGAAAAAAGCGTTACAATTTGTGCTAATGTGTAGATGACAAGAAGATGGGATGTTGATTCATAGAGCAGTCAAAATTCTTTGATAAGCTAGGTGCAAAGAGAAAATACGTTTTAGATGGTGAAGGGCTCTGGAGATACAGTAGTTTAAATGAGCATATGCTCACAGTGTAATGCTATGGCCACATAAGCAGAAATAGTGTATTAAATTGTCTCTGGTTTTACTGCTGGCAAGACTACCACTGGCGTATTGCGTCCAAATCTGTTTCTGAAGTTTAAGACAGATGATGACAAATTGGAGGAGAATCAGAGGAGAGCAGTGAGAATGGTTAGAACGCTTGAAGCTATGCCTGAAGATAATGCATGGCTCCAGGAACTTGATCTATTTAGCTTTCAAAGGGAACATCAAGAGACTGTTTCAACTGACTCTGTAAAATCATGGGAAATAAATTTGGTAAAAAAGATCTCCTCACAGTAACAGATAAAATTATACCAAGATTAGTGATTGAAATCTGATGCTAGAGTTAAATAGCAAATTTTAATAAAACAAATTAAATTGAATTACTGGAAAAAAATTTCAGGAGTTGTGGTAAATTGTTTTTCACTGGACTTCTTTAAACGCACATTGATAGTTTTTTCTATACTGTGTGTTCTTGTTCAAGGAGGGGTTAAGTTCAAGGGTGTTCCTTTGTCTTGTATTGTTTGAGAGATCTGAGCAGTTGTTAAGAATAAACCTTCTTGCTTTATATATTTGTGAATCTGCAAATAAAGTGATATTCCTATAATGAAAACATGCTTTGAAACATGTTTAGTTAAATGCATTTTCATTTTTGTAAATACTGAAAGTATGTCTGAATGCAATAATAAAACTTAATAAAGGTGGCTAGCTAACTACCAGGAGTGTGTTCAGTGCCTGGAATAGTACCTCATGGAAAACCAAGATGCCGTTTTCCTTGACTAACTAGCAATTTCTAGTTGATACATGGTATTAATATGACATTAAAGAAAGTTAATTTAGGAGTTGTAAACTGCTGATGAATGAATAAGGGTGTGGTTACTATGTGACACTGGACGTTAGTACTTGAGGCTAATTGTGTTACTTAAAATGGGATTTCAAGTGCATTAATTACAGTCTTTCTTTTCAATAGGCCCATGCTAAAGTCTGGCATCTCTACAATGACCATTTTCGTCCAACTCAAAGAGGAAAAGTGTCCATTGCCCTTAGCTCCCACTGGATAAAACCTCAACGTATGACTGAAAAAAACATAAAAGAATGCCAAAAATCCCTTGATTTTGTGCTCGGCTGGTTTGCTAAGCCCTTATTTATTGATGGCGATTATCCGGAGAGCATGAGGAGCAACCTGTCTTCTCTGTTGCCTGAATTCAATGAAGTTGAGAAGAAGTATGTCAAGGGAACAGCAGACTTTTTTGCTCTTTCTTTTGGAGCTACCCTGAGTTTTCAGCTCTTGGACTCCCACATGAAATTCCAGCAGCTGGAATCAATAAGCCTGAGGCAGCTGCTTTACTGGATAAGCAGTGAATATAACAACCCCCAAATATTCATTGTGGAGAACAGCTGGTTTGTTTCTGGTAGCACCAAGAGAGATGATGCCAAATATATTTACTATCTCAAAAAATTCATTATGGAAACTTTAAAAGGTAGGACTGAGGTTGTATTAACATATGCTTGACAAAATCAATGCAAAATAGCCTACAGAGACTTAAAGAACCAGGCTGAAAAACAATTTTTGTCGTTAGCATTCACCTTAGCACTTGTGAAATGAGACTCCAAATTCCTTTCCTGGGTTTGTTCTTTTCAGCTCTTGAAGAACATTAATGTTTGGTGAGCTTCATGCTGCTGTCTTTGAAGGCAGTAGGAAGATTTCTACTGTCTTTGGTGGGAGAACGTGCAAAACATGTCTGAACTATACTTTCAATGGTCTTAGGGAAATTTACTGTGTTATTTATTAGTAATTGCTTCCCGTATTTTAGAGGTATGAATGCGTATGTACAAAATGTAATAAAATGTATGTGGGAATGTGAATACTATGCAATAGGAGCTCCTCTGAATAAAATATAAGGCTGAAAGAATTCCATTTTAAAATGAAAAATTGGAACCTTTTCATTCCGCAACTCAGTGTTACTCTTGCACAAATTTTATATTGGTACAGCTCTGGACATCAATCACAATAATCTGAACTTACTTCAGTTTAAGGAGAACTGAATGTTTGAGATTATATAATATAAAATATTTAAATTGTAAAATTATTATTATTTCCAAACAGTAAGAGAAATACAGTACTTGTATGAGAGTTATTTTCTATTTTCCCATTTCCTCGTGGCAAAACAGATATTTTTTCAATTCTACTAGTCATCAGTAAATTGTTGGGGTTCCCATTTTGACTTTCATTGTCTTTTAATTTCTTAATTTAGAATTTAATAATTTATTTACTTGTCTACAGTTTGCTGTTCTGGTTTTAAAAACAGTATTATTGTAGCTATTTGTTCAGATGAGATAGCCATTTTGTTACATTGCCATTTTCGTACAGGGGATGGGCAAAAATGGGTTTCGTTTTATTCTCAGCACTCATGAAGATGCAGAGGAGTCCCACATTTGTTTCATCTGCTATTCCAGAAACCTAATTACTGCAATTAAATTAAAAGGTGAATAAATATATGAGCCAGTGCATACAAAATGGGAAGAATGGAATGCAAACCAGTTACTAAATATTGCAAGTAAGGCATTACTAGTTTGCATGAAGTGAGATGAAGAGCTCATCTTCATGAAGGGGTCATATTCCTGTTACCCACATTTCTGCTTAGTTTGTAAATTGCTGGACATACATACATGGATCTGCCTTTGACTCACAGCTGGCTGGAAACAATCTTAATTTACAGAGTTTCTTTCCCTTTACTGTACCACTCTGTAAATAATAATAACAGCAACAACAACAGTAGTCGTGTCGTATTAACTTAAGAATAGTAGCACATGGTTAAACTTCTTACAGAAAAAAAACCCCAGAGACTGGATCTGCAGAAGGGACTATGGCATCATTATGATATCCCAGAGTCCTGAGGGAATTGGCTGGTGTAGTTTCCAAGCCACTCTCCATGATATTTGAAAAGTCATGGCAGTCACGTGAAGTCACCAGTGACTGGAAAAAGGGAAATATTGCACCCATTTTTAAAAAGGGTAGAAAGGAGGACCTTGGGAACTACAAACCTGTCAGCCTCACCTCTGTGCCTGGGAAGATCATGGAACAGATCCTTGTGGAAGCTGTGCTAAGGCACATGGAGGACAGGGAGCGTGGAGACAGCCAGCATGGCTTCACCAAGGGCAAGTCTTCCTTGACCAACATAGTGGCCTTCTATGATGGAGTGACTGCATCAGTGGACAAGAGAAGAGCTACTGATGTCGTCTGTCTGGACTTCCGTAAGGTCATTGACACAGTCCCCCACAACATCCTTCTCTCTGTATTGGAGAGAGATGGATTTGATGCGTAGACTATTTGGTGAATAAGGAATTGGTTGGATGGCCTGTCCTATGACATGGTTACATTCAAAGAGAAGTAGTCAATGGCTGAATGTCCAGGTGGAGATCAGTGACAAGTGGTGTCCCTCATGGGTCTGTATTGGGACCAGTACTGTTTAATATCCTCATCAATGACATAGACAGTGGGATCGAGTGCACTGTCTGCAGGTTTGCAGACAACACCAAGCTGAGTGGTGTGGTTGACACACCTGAGGGATGGGATGCCATCCAGAGGGACCTGGACAAGCTTGGGAAGTGGGCTCATCTGAACCTCATGAGGTTCAACACGGCCTAGTGCAAGGTCCTGCACCTGGATTGGCGAAATCCCTTGTATCAATACAGGCTGGGAGAATGAAGGGATTGAGAGCAGCCCTGTGGAAAATGACTTGAGGGTGCTGTTGGATGACAAGCTGGACATGAGCCAGCAATATGTGCTCACAGCCCAGAAAGCCAACCGTATCCTGGGCTGCATCAAAAGAAGTGTGGCCAGCAGGTCAAAGGAGATGATTCTGTCTGTCTGCTCTGGTCTCATGAGACCCCATCTGGAGTACTGTGTTCAGCTCTGGGGTCCTCAGCACAGGAAAGACATGGACTTGTTGGAGCAGGTCCAGAGGAGGGCCACACAAATGATGGGAGGGATGAAATACCTCTCCTATGAAGAAAGACTGACTTGAGGTTGTTCAGCCTGGGGAAGAGAAGGCTCTGGGGAGACCACACTGTGACCTTTCAATACTTAAGGGGGACTTATAAGAAAGATGGTGACAGACTTTTTAGTAGGACCTGTTGCAATAGGACAAGGGGTAATGGTTTTAAATTAAAAGAGGGCAGATTCAGACTAGAAATAAGGAACAAATTTTCTACAATGAGAGGGGTGAAACACTGGAACAAGTTGTTCAGAGAGGCTGTAGATGTCCCATCCCTGGAAACATTCAAGGCCAGGCTGGATGGGGCTTTGAGCAACCTGATCTCATTGAAGATGACCTTGCTCATTGCAGGGGGAGTTGGACTAGATAACCTTTAAAGGTGCCTTCCAATCCAAACTATTCTATGATTCTATGGTGAAAATTCCTGCACTCAAATCTTCTGCCAATTAGAATCTGCAGAATTCAGTGTAAATACCAAAGTTATCTATGCAATACCTAGAGGAATTTAGTTGATAAACATCCACAAAAGGCATCATGTTGGCTGTGAGCAGTCTTGTTGAACAACGTTAAAGACCAAAGGCAGATGTTGTCTATCTCTGAGACTTAGGACATGTCTATCCAGTGCAGTAAAGCACTGTAATGTAAAGATTTGTGAGCTAGTTACCATGAGATTCATTCCAGCAGTCATGGGGCAGTAAAGTGGCATTGGAGTTACAGCACTGAGAAGCAAGGATGATTAATTTAGGCCCAGAGCCGCAGAAATGTGGTTTTGCTGCTTCCTAGATCTGGCCAGTGTCTTTGCCTGCTTGTCTGTATGCACTGGTTCAGATAAAACTGCTTATTTCTATATCTACATTAACAAGTAAGTGCAGCCCTGTTGGAGCAAGCCAGTAGAGTAAAAAGAGTTGGTGTTGAGGGCTGGTGTCCACACTGTGTGCATTCCTGAAGCCCATTTCTGGATTAATTTCATCCCAAAGGAACCCAGGTCATGCGTCCTGAAACCACTCTGTGATGTGAACCGAAGTGTGATAAGGAGGGAGATCTGCTCAAAAGTGTGCTCCTTATTTCAGATGAAGTGCTGATATAGATGCCCATTCTGACACTGCATGCTGTAGACAAGCTCCGTACATTTTATTTTTTTTGCTCTGGGAAAGGGTCTCTTTATTTGGGATTCACAGCCTGAAATCCTTTTATTGTTTACTATTATTGATCTTTCTTTTTTTTTTCCAAATACCATATAGGATTTAATAGAATAATTGTGTGGCCAGCAGGTTGAGGGAGGTGATCCTCCCCCTGTACTCTACCCTGGTGAGGCCACGTCTGGAGTACTGTGTCCAGTTCTGGGCTCCCCAGTACAAGAGAGACAGGGAACTACTGGAGAGTCCAGTGGAGGGCCACAAAGTTGATTAGGGGAGTGGAGCATCTGTCTTATGAGGAAAGGCTGAGAGAGCTGGGTCTGTTCAGCCTGGAAAAGAGAAGGCTGAGAGGAGATCTGATCAATGCTCACAAATATCTAAAGGGTGGATGTCAAGAGGACAGGGTCAGACTCTTCTCAGTGGTGCCCAGCGACAGGACAAGGGGCAATGGGCACAAACTGGAGCACAGGCAGTTCCAGCTGAACATGAGGAGGAACTTCTTTACTGTGAGGGTAACAGAGCACTGGAACAGGCTTCCCAGGGAGGTTGTGGAGTCTCCTTCTCTGGAGATACTCAAAACCCGCCTGGACGCATTCCTGTGCAACCTGCTTTATCAGAGGTGTTGGACTAGATGATCTCTAGAGGTCCCTTCCAGCCCCTACCATTCTATGATTCTATGATTAGAGCTGAATATAAAGTAGTTAAATATTAATCAGAGTTACTATTTGGTTGGACGTGTCTTCTGACATGGGTAGTTATCTAACCAGTTACTGTAGGGTCATACTCACTTCCCTGCTCTGTCTCTGGTGCAACAAATACATTGATCGTTCCTTGTAAAATTGAGAATATTGACCAGGAGGGCATGCAAGCTTCTCTGTGCCATGTTGACTAGCTGAGGGATTAGGTCATTATTTGGGGAGTTAGCAGGTATGAATTCAAAGAGTCTTAAGGAGAACGGGAACAGCCAGGGCCCTGGCAGGTCAGGACCGAGCTGTTCTCAGATATGTCCAGAGGCAAAACACAGATCCTTGGGCATCATCCATATGGAAGCAGGGGCTGCGGGCTTCATGCACCTCACGTTCATGCACTGGGGCTGGAGGGTTTTAAGTATCTGTATTTGATGCTTATGTGCCTGCCAATTTTTCTTGGACTATTTCTATACTAGTGAGCCAAACAGAGTGTCAGCTGAAGTGCTGTTTAATTTTTAACCCAGTTCTGGCAGAGTTCTGGCCTCTGCAGTAGCACACTTCTAGGCATGCTGTGGGGATTGCTCAGGTCAGGAGTTACTTCCAGTAGGTAGTATGGACAAAGCCACTCAGTTTCAGAAGCAAGGACAGTTTAGGCTTCAGCCAGCCAGCCAACCAACAGACAGAAAAGTAGAGAGATAGACAAAGGAAAAAGAAAAATAAAAAAAAAAAGACAATAATTTTCATTGTGGTTTTTTAGTAACATGCAATTCGTGTGGGATACTATGATTGAGACTTCCAAACTTTTTGGAACTTCCAAAATTTTTTCAAGTTGCTTGTTTCATAGGTGACACTTAAAAGTTAATATATATTTTTAAGAAGAATTTGAGGAGAATTTTTATGAGGTGCTCAGGAAGTGTGGGAGTGCTGTGTGATGACTTGCAGAAGGGATGAGATGCTATTCAATGAGAAATCTGAGATCCAGTTCACAAAGTGGACCTGTATTGGCTTTTACTCTGCTGGTACCATAGATGTCATCATGGATGCATGCAGAGGTTAGAAAAATACTGGCATTTGCCAAACACAAAAGAATGATGACGTTAGGAGGAGAAATATTCCATTCCCTCTAATAGAGACTGGGCCAAATTAATTGCTTATTTAACCACAGTTTATTTAATTGATTCAAACAGGGTTAAAATCAACAACCCATGTGGTCCTTCATAACTGATTGTAATGAGGTACATTAATAAAACCAGGAAATGAGGATCTTGATATTCTGGTTGACTGAAATAACACTTTCAGTGTTACTAGGCTGGAAAATACTATGTTCAGTCAGTATCCAGTTTGGGTTGACAGAACATGATGAGTAATAAAGATAAACTCTGCTGGCTACAGAGCCAAACTCGAGTTCAAAAGAACATTTAAGAATGTGCTTAAATGCATTGCTGAATTAGGGTGGGTCTAATTATGTAATTAAAATAAGCACACTCCTTTGTGCTTTCCTGAAGCCAAGCCTTGCCCAGAAACATTTTGCTGAATCTCAGTGTTTAATACAACTAAAAGTGAGTATCATTTGGAATTTATAAATAAATCTGTAAAGCTGGCAATACTAACAGATGCCAGTAGACCCTGATTTTAACCTACAAAGTGTGCGGTGATTTTTAAAAGTCAAACAGTTAACCTAGAACATACACATCTTTTTGAAACACTGAAATATTTAAGCTGGAAAATGCTGTGCCGTAAAAGATAGAGACAGAATTATCAAATAAATAGGTTTTGGGTCTTCCTGCATTATCACCTCTACTTAAAATCCTTGGTAATAAAAATTTATCAGCACACCAAAAGTGTTGTCGGAGTTTTCTCAATAGATATTTTTAGTGGAGGGGAAGGATCAAAAAGAGTGTAACTCTTGTTTGCATACAGGGTATTGCTGCATTAATGGCACTTAGGCTACCCCAGAGTGAGCTCCAGTGCGTGCTTAGCAGAGTGGAGTGCACTGCAGTTACTGGCTCAGTTGCTGCAAACAGTTCAAGTGTAGCATGCTCTGCTCAGAGGCTGAGGTTTGGCATGCCTGATTAGCAGCACTGATCTAACCACTGCTGCACTTTTTCTAAATCTGGCTTGATTAAAGCCAGGCCAGGTACCTCTACTGCCTTGCACAGCACATTAGCAGCTCCCTGAGTGCAGCTGAAATATCGTCCCTGAACAGGCTTTGAAGCAGGCCCTGAGATACTTATCTATCTATCTGACCTGTTGCATTGTTCTTACACATGAATACTGCAAACACTGCTGATACGGTGCGATCTACAGAGGAAAAATGAGCACTGCGCTAAGTTTGGTTTTGTTCTTTCCTCAGCCATCCGGTATGACGGAGTTAATGTGTTTGGCTACACAGTCTGGTCCCTCCTGGATGGCTTTGAATGGCACAGGGGATACAGCATTCGACGTGGATTGTTTTATGTTGATTTTCAAAGCCACGACAAGAAGTTGATGCCCAAGTCTTCTGTGTTGTTCTATCAAAAGCTGATAGAAAAAAATGGCTTCCCACCTTTGCCTGAAAACCAGCCCATAGAAGGGATTTTTCCCTGTGTCTTTGCTTGGGGAATTGTTGACAACTACATTCAGGTGAGTCTGATGATAAAGTCCACAGGTTGTTCAGCCAGAAGTTCATACTGATGAATTTGCTGGATAGGGTGTCTTTGCCGATACGTATTACCACAGTGCTGCAAGGAGATGGGTACAAGGCTTTTGTGCCAAACACCGTGTCTTTCAGTTTTCACTAGGCTTTCTGTATGTGACCAAGGAGATCCAGTCAGATTGAGATACAATAAATAACATTTTAGAAAAACATACAGAAATTGAAAGGTGTCTGATGCTCATCTTCCCTGGACATGTTATGTGATCAGTTACTGGAAGTCAGTCCTTTTCAAATGAAAGTTGATTAGATCTACTGAAGTGTAGTTCCAAATGTCCTAATCTATGAAATGGGAACTATTACTGCTTTTTCATGTCCATAATTTTAATGGTAGTATGTTTGTCTGCTGTGATAACGCATGTTTTAGAAAATTTCCTGAAAGCTCTTAAAACTCCAGTGGTATGTTTCTACATCTTATGCATATATATCCTGGTACCATTGTTAGAGGGCTTTTGTGTTAAAAAAAAGTAAACAATATTAGATTTAGATGAAATTTCTGTATTCCTTCTTTGTCATTTTGTTTAGTATTGTGTCTGATGGAGGCCTTCAGTGCCCCTGGAAAGCACCTAGCTAGATCATGGATCTAGTTCATAGCGCTCTCTCTTTATTTCAAATAAATCTGATACTTTGGGAGAACTTTTCAAATTTTAAGACTTCACAGCATGTGTAAAATTTGTAGCTTAGTTATGGTCTCTACAACAGTTTGGCTCTGTAGTTCTCAGATGCCGTTTTGGCTTGCAGGGCTTTCCTAACCACAGTAAAGTGGTGTAGTTAAATTCAACGCTGAGGATTGATCCAAGAGCAGGATTTTTAATTTAGATTTTCCACAAAGACAGAATCTTTCTTAAGGCTAGAGTATAGGGGCCTTGTTTGTTTTTTCACACTTCAAAAGTAAGGTCTGACTTTATTCTCTTGACAAATGCTGCAGCCTCCTTACCTTGTACACTGATTTCCAAGAAGATTCAACAGTCATTATCCTCCTAGCTCCCAGATAGGTTAGGAATTGGAAACGGAATTGCTGCCTTTGGGATCGATTACAGCTGTAAAGTTGCCGAGTCAGTCAGCCTAAGACAGTTAAATAATCCCTCCCATCCCCCCAAACGTTCAAAACTGAATATTTTCATTTCAAAAGGCCGTTCAAACATTTTGTGCTGTAAGGCTTAGGTAGTGTGATTTGTAGATGCATCACAGTGGAAAAACTCTTTTGACAGCATTCCCACAGTATTAGTAGCAATGCATGCTTTAGTAATCTACAAGGGACAATTCTCCAGAAAAGCAATTTCCCTCAGACATGCTGTTTTTTATTACTTTCTTCTATAAGCACAGTACTGACCTCTCCGGAGAAAATAGCGAATGATTTTCAGCAACTTCGTTATACAGTCCGCAGATCCTCAGCTACAAGTTGAACACTGGTTGTAGACTGACACCTGCTTTTCAAACAGAGGGCAGGACATGGAAATCTGAACTCAGGGGGAACCTTGTACAAAAAAAAAAAAAAAGGAAAAAATGGAAAAAAGGACAAGTAAACACATGTGGGACCAGTGTTTTGTAGTTTTGATCTTTCTTGTAAGAATTACACTAGGGTACAACTGAGGAGATTTTACACTGTGCATTACTTTAAGTAATTCACTTTTCCATTTTCTAGTCCTTATTGCATTTGCAATATTTGTTAAAAAGTGAAAGTATGATTCTGTGGGACCCTGAGAAGCACATCCTCTACTGTGTCCAGTATGTCATATAGGCAATTCTGACATCTGAAGCCCTAAAGACTTGCGGGAAGTGCATTTATTGTTGGTGACATATAGTGGGTTTACTTGGAGGCCTGAAAAAACACTGGTTCAGACATCAACAGCCTGCTGAAATAACTTGGAAATGAGTTCAGCATGAGTTAAATAAAAAAGGATGTCATTAGCAAAAAGGAGAATTTTTTCTTGTCAGCCGAATTCATGCTAAAAATCAAGTGTAGAGCATTACTCGTCTTTCATCATAGTCAGGAAAAGAACTGAACACAGAAATGATGTTGCATGCATTATTTCCTTTACTGCATTCAGAGAGTGGCCTTGAAACAGAAGCTACTGAGTAATTTACAAGAGTCTCTGTAGGCGCTTTGGTATAGCTTCTTAATCTTGACAGAAAAACATTTTACAAATTACTCCAGTCTTTGCTGAAGATCTGCTTCTCTGGAGGTCTGTCACAGGCCTAGTGCCTTATCTCCGAGCAATCCCATGCTTCCCGTACAGACTGGCGCAATCTGGAGAAGATATAAACATGGTGACCGTTAACATAAGTTTGTTTGGACAGTAGGATGAAAATTATGTATAGGTTTGGTACTCTTCTGGCATCACATGTTAATAGAAGATTAATTCATTCATACGAGCCAGAGATGATGTTGTATCAGAGAGAGGTGCTAAATGCAATGTTTTGACTTATGGTATTCTTTCACTGTGTTGTGCCTGATGGTTGTGACGTTCCCACCTACCTAGAACAAACAGCTTGAATCTGGTATGTTTCTTATTCTACCTAGGTAGACACGACACCCGCCCAGTTTCTTGACTCTAGTGTTTATGTGTGGGATGTTCACCAGACGAAGCAGCTTATTAAAGTGGATGGAGTTTTCGCCTCGAAACGCAAGCGTCACTGTGTTGACTTTGCTGCCATCAGGCTTCAGATCTCTCTTCTGCAGGAAACGCATGTCACACACTTCCATTTTTCACTGAAATGGTCTTTAATCCTTCCTTTAGGTAACCTTTCTCTAATCAACCACACACTTGTGCATTATTATCAGTGTTTTGCTAGTGAACTTCTCAGAGTTAACATAACCCCTGTTGTTGCTTTATGGCAACCTATGGCTGAGAATCAAGAGCTTCCAGTTTCCCTTGCCAAATATGGAGCTTGGGAAAACCCAGAAACTGTTCAGGCTTTTGTTGAGTATGCCAAATTCTGCTTTACAAATCTTGGGGACCATGTCAAATTTTGGATCACTATGAATGAACCATCAGTGAAAAACTTGACATACACTGCAGGGCACAACCTGTTGAAAGCCCATGCAAAAGCATGGCATCTTTATGACAAAGAATTCAGGACATCTCAGAAGGGTAAAATATCTATAGCTCTACAAGCTGACTGGGTAGAACCAGCTTGTCCCTTTTCCAGGAATGACCAAGAAGTTGCTGACAGAATTTTGGCGTTTGACATTGGCTGGCTTGCAGAGCCCATCTTTGGAAATGGTGACTACCCACAGGCTATGAGAGCATGGCTTCACCAAAGAAACAGTGTTGACCTGTATAATTTCCACTTGCCTTATTTCTCAGAAGACGAAAAGAAGTTAATCCAGGGCTCGTTTGATTTTTTTGCCTTGAGTCACTACACTACTACCCTTGTGGGCTGGGAGAAAGAAGATGCACTAAAATATGACCACTATCTTGAAGTTCAAATGATCAATGACATCACATGGCTGCACTCCCCCAACAGAGCTGCAGTAGTGCCCTGGGGACTGCGTAAATTGCTCAAGTGGGTTAAATCAAAGTATGGCGATGTCCCAATTTATGTTATGGCTAATGGAATTGATGATGACCAGAATATGGTTCATGATAAGCTCAGAGTGTATTACATACAGAATTACATCAATGAAGCTTTAAAAGGTAAGGAACCATAGACGGTTTATATGTCACAAATCCCAGTATTAGTATACACTGTGTGATAGAGTATGTTTAATTTTAAAAAAAGACAGCGTATGTAGAATATTCCATAAATGAGATGTTATTACAGCATAACATAGGTTTTCCCTTTGATTTACAATTGATTGGTGTTACTAAACATCAGGAAGACTGACTTTGCACATATTCTGCATAAGACAGCAGAAGAACTTTTTTGTGGATTCAAGGAATTTAAGTAGGTGTTATGTGAGTAGCTCCACATGTATTTACTCAGATTTTCTTCTTATTGCACTTCTATTGTTTTACTTTGTTGCTTCTCTGCACTGATGTGCCTCGGGGCTGAGTGTAAGTTCTGTTCCTCAGCTGTCTCTGTATCTTATCCAACAGTGATCTTCATAATAATTCAGCTATCTACCTCATTATGCCATTTCCTGGGCTCCTTCCTGCTATTCAGAACTCAAACCAGTCTTTGTCTCAAAGATTCGTAAATTATAAGGCAAAAAGGAGGCATTTTGAGTCATCCTGTCATACAACACACCCTGTTTTTCAAGAAAAGCACAAGACCCAAGTTAGATAATTTTTATTCATGAAGAATCTTCTACATCTCACTGTAAGCTGTTGTAGTGGCTAATTATTTACTATGCGTGCATAGATATATATATACACATCTTCCAGTATTAATTTCATTAGCTTCAGCTTTAAGCTATTTTGTTGTGCATTTCCATTTATGTTACCTGTGTAGGTATTCACAGACAGAAAACAAGCTCTCTCGCATTTATCGCTTTGATAAATAACACAGACAAAGCTCTTTGTGTCCCTTACTATAAAACATCATTTAGAACCTTTCAGTTATCCCCGTTTGCTAGCGTTCTTGAGAGGGGTAAACCCAGACATGGACATGCTGTTCCTGCCGCAGTAATGCCTACACCTCAGGCAGGTATAACATAACCTCTTACACTTCTGCTCTCTTGTACATCTAAGCAGCCCGTTAGTTCTGTTGGCCTTGGTAGCAGGTTGGTTACAGACACTCTGTGGTTATCTGCTGAGATTTCAAACTCGGTTACAGGTTCCTGCTCGCCAGGCAGAACTTCCTCCAACAAAGTATGGTCTGCTTGTTCTTTGACAAATTCACATCTGGTCATGTTGAAATGCCAGTTGCTTGCTTGTGCAAAGCTTGCTACACTAGCTAAGTTATGTCCCTAATCTTTGTGTTATTTGCAGACTTTGTGAGAAATACTTTTATTTCAGGTCACTGATAGATTTAAGATCATTAAATATCTTAGTGCTAAAAGCCAATCTCTGTGACCACGGTAGAAACACACCTACTGTGACATTAACCTGCAACTGCATTTCTAGACTCACTAGTTCTATTTGACACCAGTTGTAATCTGTTTATTATGGTCTCCCTTTGACCTCGTAACATTCTATTTTCTTGATCCAAATGCCATATAATGCCAAGTCAGTTGCCTTGTGAAGTTCTAAGTATATTACGTCAAACATCATTACTTTTATTGATCTGCTGATCTCATAAAAAGATACAAGTTAGTTTGACAAGATTTATTTTTCATAAAGCTAAGCTGATTGCCATTAATCACATATATCTCCTGTAATTCTTATTTATCAAACCTTATGTAATGTATTCCACTTTTTTGCTAGGTAGTGACGGATAGCTGGCAGTTCCATAATTTGCTAGGTCATCCTGTCCTCTCTGTTAAGTATTGGCTTTTATTTCTTCCTCTGTAATTTCTACCTCTTTCACGAATTACTGAACATCAATATTAAGTGCCCAGAAGTTCCTTCTCCAGCATTTTGAAGCACTGGCTGCATGGGGTTTTTTTTTGTATTTGTAGTTAAAATGCGTATCTTGGCTGTATTTGAGCTTATGTTTTCAATCTGTTTTTTCTGTATTGCTTCTCTCCTTCCTACCACTTTAGACCATACCAGTTCTTGGCACTTCTGTCTTTAAAGCATGTGTGGATATGGGCTTTTCTCCCAGGTCCCATTAACCAGAACACCTGTACATCCCCCTGTTTTTTGTCGTTTGTACTGATCTGGTACCAGTATCCCCCAAACACTTCCTTCTTCTCTCTTCTGTCCAGCCTGGAAATAGCTCCTATCTTTTTCAACTTAACCATCACATGTAAGCCATGATTTCCTATCTTCCCACCTTCTTTTTCATGGATGAATATGTGCCTGCTAACTGACATAATACTTGCCCTAAAGCTCACTCTCCCACTTTTGACATCATACAGTCCTCCATAGTGTTTAGTCTGACAGGAATACTAGCTTTTTTGTTCTCTTCTCCCACTCTGGAATCATGCTTTTGTCCATCTTGTCCTTACCCAGGGAGGAAGCTCTTAACCTTGGCATCATGACTGGTTCAGGTTTCTCCAAAACTTGCATTTTTTATGCAAGACCCTGTGCACTAACTGAGATGAATTACAAATCTTGTCTCCTACCTCATTGTCACGCTGGAGAGGAATGAGAGGGTATTTGGGACATGTGTGCTCTTGCTTTAAAGTTCCTGTTTTGCCTTCTTCCTCCAGCTGGTTTCAGGGACTGCATGTGGCGGCATTTGTGCATGTAATGTTGCTCACCTGTGTTGTTCCAGGGGAGCCATCAGATTCGTGGAGATAAATGACTCCAAGATGCAGTATGGGACCCTTTGGACTGAGGCTATATTTTTACGTGCTTTGTGAACTGTTTAAGTACGTCTTTGGCAATTGAAAAAAGAATAACAGCAGGAACCATTTATGTAACACCATTAAATCCACATGCAGTTTTACAAACACAAACTAATTATCCTGGGTAGCAGCTCTGTAAAAGGGCAGGTAAATATTATTTCATTTTACACATGAAAAGTAGGTTAGAGGTGCTAACTCTCTTGCATGTGGCTACAGAAAGAATTATTTCCAGAGGTATATGAAAATTTAGCAATTGTTAGCTTTCAGTCCTGTGTTCATCTGCTAGAAGATGTTGCTTTAGTTTGCTTAAAATAGTGATTTTGAGAGATGAAGTATTACGGTTTGCTTTTACTGCTGTGGATTGATTGGTTTTGTCAAGCAGGAATGATGGCTCAAGGTTGATGCTCCGTCTACCAAACCTTTTCCAGTAGCCAAGTTAGCAGTATGGATTGTGTACATGTTCTCAATAAAGACCAATACAGATCATCTTGGGTCCGAAACTCAGGCCAATAACAGGAGAGGACTGTGATCTGCATAACCTTTCCACTTGCACTGGTGATTGTCCCAGCACATGACCTTAGCATGGGCGCATCTTTTCCTGATGCCACTGTGCCTTTGCCTCGTGAGAAGTGCAGCCTGATGTCCTCCGTTCCCTGGCTGTCCCCGTCAGGAGATGCTCTGCAAGGGAGAAAGAGGAATCAGTGAAACAGGCTGCAGAAGTCCAGGTGCAGGAAAACCAAAACCTGTATCCTTTCATAGATAAGAAAGAGAGCCATCTTTTCATGATAGGCTCCATGCTGATCATTAAACACAGTCATGCACTCACATCTGTGTTTACCAAGCACAAGGGAATAAATTGCAGAATACTCGCATATCACACTGTCTGCCTGACAGATTCTTACTTTTTATGGCAAACACTTCATCGATGTACATGTACCTTAGCTTATTTTTGGGAAGAGACGTGCAGATGTGAGTTTAACAGTCCCATGCCCCTGCTTTATGTGCTGGCATATGGTACTGCTCTTGAATGCCAAAGTGACATTTATTCATTTCTTCAACTCTTTTTTTTTTCTTTTGCAGCCTACACCTTGGATAATGTTAACCTGCAAGGATATTTTGTCTATTCTTTTAATGACAAGACCGCTCCTAAATATGGTCTCTACAGTTACATTGCAAATCAGTACGAACCAAAGCCTTCTATGAAACATTACAAAGAAATAATTGACAATAATGGTTTTCCTGGTCCTGAAACTCCTGAGCTGCTGTGCCCAGAAGAGGTTGCCTCATGTCCTGAATGCCACTTCTTCCGAACCAGAAAATCATTATTAGCCTTTATCTCTTTCATATTTCTTGCTTTTATCGTTACTATATTCTTCATTACTTACTACTCCAAGAAGGCAGAAAGGAGGTATAAATAGAGCTGCCCCTTTGCATATATCACTCACTCACTGCCCTTTCTCCTGCGTCCCCTTGGGAAATCTGAAATAAGAGCGCACAATGTTGTGATTGCTTTGGCACTAGGAAGGCATTTACATTGCCTGATACTGCAGGACATTGACACTGAGAAGAGATTGCTAGCATATGGCTTCCAGAAATCATTTTCTCTGGTTTAGTACGTTTGGTCCTTAATTCCTGTGGTTGGAGTTATCATCTCGCAACTTTCCCTGGGGCCTTTTGTTGACAGATGCTTTCCCCTCCTTGTTTTTGCCTCGCTAAGTTGGACAGGTAAAAATATGTCTTGAAGACACGGAGTGATGGAAGAGTCTGAACGTCAAATTCTCCAAGAGAAGATTGGGGAGAAACAAAATGGTTTACTTTTCCAAATCAGGGCTTAATGCTGATACTGCTAGATCCAGCCAGCACCTGACTGCAGCAGAGATCATGACTGAGCAGAGACGGAGAACTGCACAAAGCAGCTACAGGGAAAGGAACGTCCCCTTTCCTAAAGCAGGTGCAGGGAGAAGTACAGGGGGACAGGAGTCCGTGCTGCTGGGAGCTCTCAGTAAATCAGTTAACTACTACCCAGGATGCTGATGGCTGCATCCGACTTCAGGATGTCATTGGGGAGCTTCAGCTAAAGGAACAGTGTCCTTTTCAGTGGGGAAGGCAGTAAGGTTCTGTCCAGGGACGGCAGGGGTCGTGCCATCTGATGGGAAGAGTGAAAGGGCTTCTCTTTGATTTGCTCGGTAAAAAAGCAGAGAGCAGGAACTGGGATGTCTTTGCTGTCTCAGTTGTCAGAAAAATGTGTGCCTGACCCAGTGCCCTGTACCCACGGACACGGCACGGCTGGGGCACCCTGTTTCTGCCCTTCTCGCAGCAGCTTGCACACAGCGGGCACTGCACTGCTGCCTGGCTACTTACCTGCTGGGAACTCGTGGGCAATTTAGTAAGATGCTCTCTGCATGCCGTTTGTGTTGAGTGTGGAGACTTTAAATCACAGCATTTCTGTGTAATAATCCAGCACTTTATTGCTGCTTTTCCCAGAGTCNAGGTTCTGTCCAGGGACGGCAGGGGTCGTGCCATCTGATGGGAAGAGTGAAAGGGCTTCTCTTTGATTTGCTCGGTAAAAAAGCAGAGAGCAGGAACTGGGATGTCTTTGCTGTCTCAGTTGTCAGAAAAATGTGTGCCTGACCCAGTGCCCTGTACCCACGGACACGGCACGGCTGGGGCACCCTGTTTCTGCCCTTCTCGCAGCAGCTTGCACACAGCGGGCACTGCACTGCTGCCTGGCTACTTACCTGCTGGGAACTCGTGGGCAATTTAGTAAGATGCTCTCTGCATGCCGTTTGTGTTGAGTGTGGAGACTTTAAATCACAGCATTTCTGTGTAATAATCCAGCACTTTATTGCTGCTTTTTCCAGAGTCGGAGATGTTGGAGCTGTTGCTCCAAGCCTCTTCCAGGTTGGCTGAGGGTCTCCTGTGAGCAACTGGATCTGGCCTGGCAGCATTTCATCCCAAACTATTACTTAATGTCTATGGGCCCTCATTTTTTCTCTCAGCAAGATAGATAAACTAACAAAATATTAGCAGCATTGTTTATTAGTAGAAATAGAGAGCGTGGACCCCCCTCCCTTCGTTATTTTGTGTGCCTTGTGAATCACACACACTAGGTGTGTCCTGGGCATGAAGCAGTGAGGCCATTTTTCTCCGCTCTCTAACTCCAGGCCTGCATCGCCGTGAGCTATAATTGTATTTTTATTGCTATGTGAATAATGTCAGTCACTGGAAAGAATATTTTAAAGGAAACGTGCTCTGTGTTAACTAAGAATTATTTATCAGCTAAACTTTATTATGCTGTATTAAATGTGATGTTTATCTACCAGATTACTAGGACATGACTAAATGACCTCCCAGGGTTCCTTTCAACCTGAATACTCTATGATTCTGTGATTCCGTACTGTAAATTAAAACTGACATATGAAATACGATTTTTGTTTGTAACTTAAGATCATATTTTTTTTTAAAATAATCTATAGAAATAGAAAAGAATTGGTATCTTATCATAATGATTAATATATTTGTCCTCTAGTTCCAGTCTTAAACTGGTCTCTCTTTGCACTAATGTTAAGGTGAAAAATTCAGGGTAAGTAGTGAAGTACTAAGAATATATACAAAAATTATTTATAGCCTGATAGGACTTGATGAAGAAGAGCAAATTTTAAACTGCTATATATTTATGCATTGGTGCCTGGCACAGTGTGGATTACAAAGAAATAGCTCTCCCTAAATGTGTGAAATGCCAAATGGCTTTTCTCCATGGCATGGTAATGAATCACCTTGCAGTATGTTACCCAGTAGTCAGATGTCTAAACGGTACTTAAGAAAAAGTGACATTCATTTAATACGAACTGTAGCCAGGTCATGCCTAACTTGTATGTTACATGTGTGCTTGTATATATGTTAAAAATATTTTGCTGTTGGTAAACAAAAAGAGCCTGGAGCTGATCTTTCTGAGAAGCCGAGCGTACGTGCCTCCCCTGGATTTGAGGGGGCTCAGGGGGCCTGGGCAGGGCAAGTCCAGAAGAGCACAAATGCCGTGCTGGTGGGCACGGGCCCGTCCTGACACCTCACTAACCATTAGCCATCCAGTGAGTTGCTGTCCTGTGCTATTTAATGGCCCAGGCACAGCACAGTGTACAAAACGGTGGTCTGGTCTGAGCATGGAGGAGACACTGCAGGCTCTTCCCATAGAGGCCGGGTGATATGTAGCCACCGACAGGCAGATGGCACCAGCTGGATATCTAATTTGTAGGTAAATTGGGATTTGTTGCTATGAAGCTGTACGATCGCATCCACTCATGGTGCCATGGCCCACAGAAATAATGCAGCCTTTTGTGCTCTTGCCTTCAGAAGAGTTTTTAAATATCAGTGCAGAGCGGTGACCGGCTTGAGCTGGGCACAGCAGTTGCCAAAGCCTTCTCCTAAGCTGTCTGCCTGCGGTGCTGCCTGTGCACAGCAAAGCATCGCTGTCAGCGAATGAATTGCATAATGATGGGCCAGGGAAGATACAGGCTGGTCTGATGGAGATAATGGTACGGTTTTGCCTCGGGAATCTGCTTCGTTTTATGTAATCAGGGGCCAGCATGAGTTTCTTGTCAATCTTCTTGGAAAAAAATCACACTCTGCTAACAACAAAAAAAGCCCTTGAATAGGCGAACATTAGGTACCTGTCCAAGGAGAATTGCCATGTGCTCACGCAAACTGATGCGGTAATCACCTCCTGCGATCAGGCTGTGGGCTGTGGGGTGCATCTTCTGTTCGATGCCCACGTGTGAGCGATGATCTGGCACTTCCCTGTCATCATCTGTGCATCTGGAGCAGAAATGCCAAGAGTAGGAAGGACTTTGAGCAGAGGGGACTCCATACCCGGGCTGCATGGACAGCTCAGGGGAGGATGGTATTTTATTTTCTGAAGAGCAAACAGAATCTGCATGTGGGATGTTAACATGCAGTATCTTACGTGGCCTAGTTTATTGATTTTAATCATCTTTCTAGGATGAGATGTTGTTGCCAGTTTGCTCAATGCTCCGGATTAGACATGTTGTAAAATACAAAATTATATTTTTATTCAAAATATTTTTGTGATGTGAGTGCAAAGCTTCTGTTTCATTTCTTGAAAAGATATGGCATGACTCTGGGAAGCATATCTGTGCTAAACGAAACGATGAATGTTACAGGGTGTTTATAACAATCTCAGAAATGGAATAAAGATGCTGTACATAACAAATTGTAACGCGATTTTACTGTTTAATCCATCCAATCTCTCTGCAACATGAAGTACGGAGTACCTTAGGAGAGGCTGTTAACGATAACTCTGCAAGGAGGTTGTGTTCCTTTTTTGTTTTTCCAACGCCACATAAATAACTGCAACTTTTGTTGGAGATTGCTGGGGCCTGTGTCTGAACAGAGGTTTTTCCAACAGACCTGGGGCTTTGGAGGAATTTTTGGGTTTTGATTTTTTGTTGGTTGTTTTTTTTTAGAGTGACTTACTGCTATTTAAAAAGCCTGTGGAAGTACCCGTACCAATATAAGAGTGTTTTGTTGCAATAGCTTATCCATAGTAACACTGCAGTAAATTTAACAGCTCTTCTGTTCCAGTAGAGTTACTCACAGGCCTGAAGGATTTTGTCAGCATAGTTGTGGCACTAAGCAGTCAGTTTGCGGCATCCTTATTAAACATCCTAAGGAAAGTAAAGGTCAGGTTAAAGGGAACAGAAGAGGAAAAGACTAATGAACAGGTCAGTGGCCTTACAAGTGCCAGCATCTTTAAACACACAACTTGCCCTTCACTTTTCTCCTTGCGTTGTATTCATTTGCCTTTGAGTCATTCAGAGAGCTCGTTCTGCTCATTCTGTCTGCAAAAAGCCCTTAGGTGCAAATTCAGGGCAACGAACTCAGATTTAGGCGCTAGATTTCAGCTTCAGCTGAGAAACTTCAGTCTTGTTCCTTCTTCACTCATACAAAGCCGAGAAGAGGAGGTGAGAAAAAGAAATCTATCTTTAATGTGCCACTTGTGGATCATCAAACCGCTCTTCGCCAACAGTCACGAGGCCATGGCTGGTGCTGGCTGGCTAAGCCCACCCTTTTCAAGAGATTGGTAGAAGAAGGAATGAGGAGGTGAGATGGAAGTGGCAGGGTCCAACGTATCAGAGGCTTTTATTTTGTTTTGTGAGTTGAACAGAAACGCCCCTGTCAAACGGTTCTGAGAAAATTAAGATCGTTAAGAAACCAGAAGGTTGAAATAACAGCAGCCTACAGCCAAGACACTTGTGGGTGCTGACGTTTTGCTGGCTATTGCTTGTGAAGGAGTGGCAAAAGGGCCAGCGAGGCAGAGAAAAGCCAGGGAAAATACTAACGAAGCAGGGCAGAAAAGCCACAGGCACAAGCGGATGCGTGAGTTCACCATCCTGGGAGCTGACGGAACAGTCCCCTGCATGGTGATGGGCAACGGTACTTTGAATATTCTTTGTTAAAAAAAGAATCTACTCTGAAAACGCCTCACCTCCCATATTTATCCCTTAATGATATATCTCCCACATGATGAATTTTACCGTCAAAAGCCTTTTCCTCGTCACAAGAGTTACAACACAACGTGGCGAAGCATCATCATCCGGTCTCAGCTTTCCTGAGCTCATCCAAAAGTCTTCCTGGCCTGAGGCCCAGGAGGCCCACTGGCATCTGAGGTGCAGAGGGAAACTGGGCACTGTCGGGTGGGAGAGGTGGTCGCTGTCACTGGCGCTGAGCAAAGCGGTGGGAATGACAGTGGTGATGTTTTCTAAATACTGCAAATTCACATCAAGTTGGATTAGTTTCTACTTTAGTTCTTTTCTATTACTGGAAAGCGTTTCTTCCTTACTAAGAGAGTAACACAGAAGACTTCAGGGTTGTTTTTCGGTAGGGAGGAATGAGTTTTAACTCTTCCCCCCCTAACCGGCGATGTATAACGTACTTCTCACGGCTTTTTTATGGCATCAGTCCTTGCAGGGAAGGAGTGGACCTGGGCAGCACCTTCTCAGTCCCACCTGTTTGTCTCTCAAGAGCCAGGCTGGAGCTCCCCCCCAGGGCTGTGCCCCGCTGGGGCGCACATACAAACTGGAGGGTGCTGAGCCCCAGGCGCCTCCCCAGCGGGACGTGTGCTGGGGCCCAGAGGAAAAGCAGAGCCAGCAGCCTGTTCCAGCAGGATGCTGGCTAACAGGGTGGCTTGGCTCTCAGCAATGAGCTGGCTGTTGCTTTGCCGCCTTCTGTGCTACGGGCTCTGTAACAGGCGTTCGGCAGTGCTGTAAACCAGCCGGGCTGCACAAACACGACACCTGACCCAAGAAATCTGTTTTTCCTCCCACCGGAGGGAACTGCAAATTGGCCGAGTGTTTCGTTCAAGAGGTGTAACAGTATAAACTACCTGCACTGTAAAGTTTTACGAGGTGACAAAGTTTTGTAGTCTGGCAATAGTGCTGTCGAGGTGGAGGCCATTGGGTGCCCTGCCAGGAAAGGGGGGGGAGCAAGCTGGCGAGGAGGGCTTCCCGGCAGGCTGCAGCCTTTCCGGTCAGCCCAGAGGGTGTCCCACAGGGTGTGAGGCTGCTGCTCCTCCAGCCTGGGACAGGCATCATCCAGGGCCTTAGTGCTGGGCGAAGAATGGAGCAGGGCCAGCTCCAGCTTTCTCACCACCTTCTCTTCCTTCTGCAGGCACGTATTTATTTACATTTGGGCTATGAAACGGGGAACTAAAGGTATGACATAGGTATGCCAGGGCATATAGTTTATTTAGAAGACAAAATGCTGTTTACAAGCCTTGCAGCTTTTTTGTTGATGGTTATTACTTTGCAGCAACCCTTCTGCCTCCCTCTCTCTGCTAGGATCAAGTGGGTCTTACTTCCAAAAGCTGAGAAGTAAGCTGCCAGTGTTGCGGTTGTCTCTCTCAGCGCTAGCTGAGCCTTTAAGTCCTCGTCTGATGGCAGTTTGTGAATTTTATACACATTTGTAACTCATTTATCAGCAACATTGCTGCGAGATCTGTGAGCGGATATTGCCTTTCCTTGCACCTCGCAGCGGGAGGCGGCAGGGTCCTGCACTCGGCAGCACATGGTTACTCCTGCTTGGTATTCACAGGCACATTCCTCCAGCTGGTTATATATTATTATTGGGATGGAAGAAAAATAATGCAACCAAGCTCTTATTATTTTCTTCTTTCATCTGTTTGGTCATATTAATGTGGGATAATCATTATATAAATGCACAGGAGACGCAGTCAAGGACACATTCATTTTTGAAGTCCTTCAATGCTCTTGTACTTCAGTCATTCATCTTCTGTCTTTAATTACAGCAAGTGATCTCAGAGGCACTTAAAAGATTAAATTACTCCAGTATTTGAAAAAACCCAAATGCAATAACTGTATCTCTTTTCTGATAAATACCAGTGATTGTTGAAAAAGGTTGCCCAAGGCAAGAAATGCTGGGAGGCCAAGGAGGCCATATTGGAACATTAGTGATACCCTTTTACTTTTTCATTATTTGCAACCATTATTTTTATTTGCATGGATAATAACCACAAACATCTCCATCGTCCTGGTGGTTTCAGCAGTGAGATGAATGTTACTGCTCAGCTATTTACAGGTGTCCCAGCAGTTTTCTGAGTGTGGAGAGAACCACAAAAGATGACCAGATGATAACTCCGGCTCAAAAAGACGTAAGGCCGTGGTTGGGCATAAGCATGGCCAGGCAGTAAGTCCCATTCAAGACAATGTTTGTGGATGGGGTTTGGTCCGGGTGTTTGGGAAGGGTATGGGAATAAAACACGTGTGGTGGCTCACTCCGTGTTGTGGGTGGTTCACCTCTGGCAGGTCTGGGTGTGTGTTGGCACCATGCTGGTGGGCAGTGTGGCTCGGGCTCTGAAGCCTCGTGGGAAGCAGAAAAGCTGGCTTGCCAAAAGCCAGCTCTGAAATGGTGCTCTCACTGTCCCACAGCCCTGGGAGGGAGCTGTCGGTGTGCCCTTTGCATGGGCATGGCCACCAAATCTCAGAACACTTGGCTGCCACAGCAGAGCTCATCCTTCCTCACCCGCAGCCCTATAGCTCACCAAGGATCCCCAAACACAGCCATTGAAGAATGGGGAGTTTTCCTTAAATCCGTTTTTTACCTCTTTTGCAAAGCAGCAGACGTGTGATGAGCCCAACACTTCATGATCCCTCCTCCCTGGGCCAGGAGGAAAGGGACATGACTCTTCAGGGAAAGAGAAATCCAGGCTAAAGAGCTAAAATCCTGCACTTTATAAGCCCAGTTTTGAGTTCCCATCCCCTTGGGAGCAAGCCAACAGTTAGCAAACCACTGGAGCAGCCGTGAACCCAGGGCAGTGGGCACTGCAGCCGTGGTGGGCTCCTCACTTGTGCTGGTTAGTGACAGCCAGCAGTGTGGCACATGGATGGGTGTTTGGTGTTGATAAACACACTCTCTGCTTTCAGCTAGCCCTGTGGCAAGTCTCTAAACCGAAAGAGTCTGGGAAGAAAAAAGGACTCAGTGTTTGTGGTCAGGCCAGACCAGCTTCTGGTGGTGCTTCTGGTCCTACCGCTGTGGCGACTAAGCCTGGCTGGAGTTGGTGAAGTGCAGCAGGGTGGCCAAGCGGGCTGGCAGAGCCCAGGCTGCTTCCTCACTTGGGTCTGGGGTCAGGCTGCACGCAAGCACCCAGCTAGCATCTGTCCCGCACACGCCACGGGGCACTGCTGGCCAGCAGATGCTGCTGAGAGGGTTATTGTCGTCTGCTCCACCACCTGTGGTTCCCACATTTATTTAATTTTAAATAAAAAAGTGTAAGTAATTTGATAGGCATCCTCTCAAGGAAAAGGAGCTGTTCCAGCAAGGAGTAGGCCAGGCATGGTCTGGGGAGGGGCAGATGGCCCTGTGGCTAATTTGCTCCCATAAATCACAAGCTGTTGTAAATCCTCACTGTAGCAAGTGCTGGCTCTGTGTTTCAGCCATGTGTCTGTCTTGGAGCTGCTGCGAGCAGGTGAAAGAGAAAGAGCAGAGTCTGCAGTTTTAGGCTGAGTTTCCCTAGCGCCCTTTTGCAGAATCGAATATTTTGGTTAAGGAATAAGCCGTAATCCTCTGGCTGGCTGCCAGCAGAGCTCCCTGCAGCTGCTCTGGCCAGGCAGGGCAGTCTCCTGCTGGAGCAGAAGCTCTTGCCGCAGAGCAAGGTATTTTCTCGTGAAAGCACAGTCACAGCCGGGACCCCATCCGATCTCCTTGCAAATTGCTGCCAATGAGCTGCACGCTGCGGTTCAGGTCTCTGCTCAAGGTAAAGAGCAGTTCACTGCATTCAGAGCCTGGTTGCCTTTAACCCCCCTGGCTCACCGGACGCGCCCTCCTGGGGAGAGGATCAAAAACCCCAACTTGTCATTGTGGTGGGACTGAGGAGCACCTGTGCGGTGGTACAGGCTCTTGGTTATTTTCCTGCTCTTGCCCTCCTGCCTCCTTGGAGGAGACAAGCAGAAACGATTTCTCCTCACTCAGAGTTTTGTCCCTAGCAAGGGGCATGGGACATTTGCAGACTTGAACCCTGGCAGGCTGGCACTGCCTGACTCCCCCTGTTGCAGTTGGGGCTGGGACCATTAACTGCTTGGCCGTGATCACCCTGCCCTGAAGGCTGAGCCCTGTGGCCTCCTGTGCAGCCCAGGAGGGGCAGGAGGAAGCGGCGTGCCAAGGCTGGGAGAGCTGGGCCCAGGCTGGAGCTCAGCGTGCAGACAGGCACGCAGGGACTGAGTAGGGAAGAGGGCATGTTGGGCTCAAGAGCTGGGCTTAGACAGCGGAAGGGAGCAGTGGAAAATAGCTACATGTGGGAAGTCAGTAGTAGGGATAGAGATCCTAGTTTCAGAGTCAAAGGGCTGGAAGGAGATACGTGTCCAGGTTACTTTTTATGCAAGAGATGCTGGCTTTCATCAGAGGCATGGAGTCACTGGTGTCTGGGTGCTGTTGTGGATTAGGGAGGGTACATGGGAGTGTGTGAGACCTCCCCAGTGTTAGCCTATAAAAGCCAGGCAAATAGTTGTCTGCAGTGTTGTAATGTTTTCCCTGTAATTTACTCATTAACCCAGACCCATTGCTCTGCTCTGTGTGAGCCCTGGAGTTCCACGTGCCTGTGTGTTTGCTGACCTGAGTTTCTTGCACAACGATGCAGGACATTCTATGGTCACACCGTGCGGGGTGGGATCTGCTCTGCATCCATTACTACTTTGAAGGAAAATCTTGGCTTTCTACATAGTATAGCTGAGTGACCCACGATGCTGAGGGTATGGGAACTAGACGTCTCACAATTTAAATTGTCCATTTTAACGAAGTCCAAACACCCAACTTGTTCTGAGTCTGGGGTTTGATACCCCGTATTCTGGGTTCTGGCACACTACAATGTGCAACTGCCGTTGTAACAACATGGTCTGCCTGGCCTAGCGCCCAGCCAAAGGAAGCCCTTGTGCACCTGTGATGGACACAGATCTAGCAAGGAGAGCATGACATGGCCATGCTAAATCCCCATGGGATTGTGAGTGGGTCACACCATTTAAGTGCTGCTTTCTGTCTGGCAAGGTCTGTATTTGCTCCCCAGCTCTTCCACGTCACTATTGAGCTGGAGCAGCAGTATCAGTTTTATCCTTTCCTATTTTATTTGTAGGCTCCGGCAATCTTCTGGCTATTTCTTCCAATATTTCCATCTGACAGTCATTTCAGTATGTTCAGCCTGTGCTCTCATCTAACAATGACCTGCCATTTCAGAGAGCAACATCTCTTAGGCATGCCGAGATCCTCCAAGGCTGACACCAATTCTGCAGAGCAAGTGCATCAAACAGAAGGATGCCTTGCTGGTGACTCCTGCAAGGCGTTGTAGAGAGGATGGATGCCCAAGAATTCAACATTATAAAGACTGCACATACCAGGAGGTGAAACATCAGTCCTGTTAGGGTTAAGACAGTCTGTTTGCCCTGACATTGCTGCAGATGGGTGGGAGGGAGAGATGGGAATGAGAGCGCACCACATATGGCATTTTTTACAAGAAAGGATGGACTTACACAGCTGGCCATCTCTGCCATGGCACAGAATTGGAGAAAAGTGCTTCCTTTCAGTCCGAAGTTTAACACTGAGCTTTCCCTGAGTGGTTGGGACATAAAGGCTTATCCCCTCCTAGATGTTCTTTCATCATAGAACCATAGAATAAAAGAATGGTATGGGTTGGAAGGGACCTCTAGAGAACATCTAGTCCAACCCC
>VZSC01015147.1:290840-347460 GCA_013398225.1 Steatornis caripensis | reverse complement strand
CTCTCAGCCTTTCCTCATAAGAGAGATGCTCCACTCCCCTAATCAACTTTGTGGCCCTGACTCCCTGCTCAGTATCCTGTTTTCTCAGACTCTGCTTCTTTTGATAATTCAAGAGAAAGTTGGAGAGAGATAGGCCCATCCAAAGGGACATTTATTCCATCTGTAGATATGCGTAAGGAAAAACTACAGGAATCACTATCCTGCTGTTGCATCTTTTTCTCTTTTGCAGTGGCTTGCTGGATTTGAGATGGCTGAAGTCGATAATGTGAACCCAACATTCAGTGGCCCAGCTCCACAGTCACTCTTACAAACCTTAGACTTAGATTATTGACAAGACCATAGATGCACAAACATGGTTGAATTCAGTGGGAGCCAGGGGCCTAAACACTGCTGAGGATCTGTGTTTACCTTTCTCAAGCCAGTCATCCTAGCTTAATGGCTTTGCCATGAAGTTCTTGTATAATTAAGGACACTACAGGATAAATATAATGGACAACAATATCATTTTGAGCCTAAAATCATTACTGAAGTCCCATATCAGAACAGTGTAGTGCACCGCAGGTTGCAATAAAGAAAGCAAGGGCTTAAATGTACCGTTCTTCTTGTGCCAATGGATGAAATGAGTACACAACGGAAACGTGATTCTTAAGTGTATGCAAATTTATTCAACTCTGCAATTATTTATTTACAACTAATGACTGATACCAACAGATGAGGTAAAAATATGAGGTATTGATATGAGTATAACATTTAAAAATGCAATTATCATAATGTATTCTCAACGGCAATGTAACAATACAAAATACTGTGGTAGCTGAATGGTAGACATGGCATAATGTGCATTTTAAAGAAATCTTATTTCATTGATACATGGCTTAGAGATGCCAGAAGCACATGACAGAGCTTCTGCAAGGGTAGGAGGACAATCCTACCTTGCTCAGGGCGGCAGGCGGCACAGGGCCCCTCCCAGATGAGCGTTGACTTGTCAGACAGGATAATACCACTGTCCAGGTTTTTCCTTCATTTCCTTAAGAAATTATTTACTGTCAGACAATTGCCATTCCCAGGGCCAGAAATTGTGTCCATTAATACTGAGGCACTACTGTATTCATTTATGCAAATTAATGTAGCAGAAGTGCTCTAATTGCTTGTGTTTTGGAAGACAGCTGGCACAGAACCTGCTGCCATGGCTACAGGCATTTGGGGAGGAGGTGCCACTTTCTGGGATGGCAGTCCTGCTGGAGCTGGGGCACTGGCCTTGCTCCACCAGCCTGCGAGCCACCGCTTGCTCCCGGGAAAGCTGGACCCGTGCAGCAGTGGTGCCCTGTGGCTGGCTGGTGACTACCAGATCTCAACACGGCCATGTAAGGACGTGAGCGCTCCCCGGTCTTGAAGACTTAAAAACATGCAACAGTTGCACGTTGCAACTATTGTTGGCCATAAACTCAAGGCTGGAGCTCACTTGCAGCCAACCTCCCCGATCCTATGAGTTGCACAATAAAACGTGGGTGAGACAGGTCATGGGGGAAGATGACAGTGACTATTTTGGGGTCCCACTGCTCCACGGGGACAGCATGATGGGTCACCCTGTCCCTGTCCACCCCAAGCTCCCACCTGCTTACTTCCTTGGATTGCAGGGCTGTCCCCCGTAAGCACAGCCCTTACACGTGTGCACAATGGCACGTGGGACCATGCTCTAGCAGCTACCAAGGACCACACATGGTCCACCCCACAGCCCCCACACCTAGGGTAGACTCAAAGCACTGGTTTTGAAGACACTTTCCCATTTACTGAATCAGGGCACAAAACTGTAGCTTCCTATAGGAAATGTATTCCGCTTCATTGACCTCATACTACATCTTAGTGGATTTTGTTGGAAGGACTGAGCTAAAACACTGGCTATGAATGACTCAGTTGGTTTATGCAGCAATAAATAAAGTCGAAGTGTACAAATGTGATTAATGAAGAATAGTATTAACAGGCTTGTACATTCTTATTGAATCATAGATGTAATAATCTTTTTTGGTCTTAGGTTAGTTAAAAACAAAACAGAACTCTGCCTTAAAGGTAACCGACAAATTATTATTATTACTTTTAAAGCATTCTTCCATTAGCAAAATAATATGTCCCTGAAAATGAAATTATATTATATAACAGGCTTAAATGGCTCCTACTCCTCATAGTCAGGGCCTAATCCTGCTCCTGCCAATGCCTACAGAGGCAGGATCATGCAGATCAGTGCAATATAATATGAAAATGCTTGCATAAATAAAAGCAATCTTTCCAAGCATAGTCTGCATTTAGTCTTTTAAATCTCCAAGACGTGTTTAAAAGCTTAAAAAAGATTAGTTATTTGTATAGTAAGAATATTAAAAGGCATGGTATTCATCTGCACATCTTTGTGTCCACTGGATGTGGAAAATCTGCTTTGGAGTTTCTTAACAATTAGCCATCTCTACGGGAGAAGGAAAGAACAACACAGAAATACTTACTCAGAACCTAGACAAAATGCTAAAACCCCAGAGATTTACAGCTTAATAACTTACCGGTTTGATTTCAGACACCTCAGTACACACAGCATTATCTTGTACTCTCCAAGAATGAGCAGTTACTTTGAGCACTGCACCTGGTGAGGTTCTCTAGCGGCATATATACCATTAATTAAGGCAATAGGTAAGTTTTCAACACCTTCTATGAACAGTCCCAAACTTTCTGCAGCTGAATATCAATGGCCTTCAAAATGTCTATCTCAGTTACATTTCCATGTATTTTATTTGGTGAAACTGATCCACTCCTCATTATTTTTAAACGTACAGTAGCCTCCCTCCTCCTCAGTTCTTTTAATTCTTCCTACATCTATTTTAGGTACCTTCTCACAGCATACACAAACACGAAACGTATTTGAGAACAGGCGTTTCTCGGATTATGCCCGATAGCCCTGTGATAACAGCAAACACAGCTTATGTAGCAGTGACACACTAAGAAACAAGTGACAGATTCAGTTAAGGTCCAACTGATGCAAGTGATTTGCACTGAGTTATATACAAAATAATTAATTTATACATATACATATATATAGATATAATATAGATAGTATATACATACTGTACATATTTTATTTACAATTAAAATATGCTTCTTAGAAGCCTTTAAATACCAGAGTTATGTAACACACAAGTCATGGCGATAGTCTGATTTTAAAATAATAACGATAAAAGCTCTCTGAAGAAATGTTTGCTTCAATAATTGAAATGAATACAGAAGGGATGTGGCAGGGAGAGGTGAAGTCTGCAGAATAAAAGAACTTTCCTATAAAATTCCTGTTTCACCTTTGTACAAATCCAGGTCTGGTCAGATTTCTGCAGCTTAAATAAGATCTTTGCTTTCAGTATCCCTGTTCCCTGTCAGGCCCTGATTTACGCTCACACGCTCCCGGGAACACTTTCTCAGATTTTTGTTTCTGGTCCCTCAGCGATCAGAGGCTGAAATGAGTTTCTGATCCTGGCAACTTCTGCTGCACACAGATGTCCAAAGCCTTTGTTGTACCACTCTGGGGAATGTCCTCTGAAGAAATGGAAAGAGAATTATTGAGAAACTCAAATACTCAAGCAACTTGCCCCGCAGGAACGGGCTTGCTATGCTTCCCACTCCCTGCTGCCCACAGTGGCGGTGGGGACTTCAAATAATTGTCATTGTAAGGGTACTCTGAAGTTTTCCCTTGCAGTAATCAAAGAAGCAGATTTTATTACTGTGATCACGTCATAACAGCTGAGTGGAGAAATGTGCTTCGTGGATAGAAAAGACTGCAGGAAGACTCTAAAGCAGCAAAGCTACGCTGACCATATTTTCTTCCCTCCCTGAGCTGGAGGTTTTTGCCCTGCTGAATGGACAACTGCTTTTTGCAGACTGGACACTTACTTTAGGTCAATTCTGCAGATGTGGGTCAGCCTGGCTTTTCCTGAGCCACATGGCTCTATCAAGTACTGAGAGTCCATCACGATGGCTCGCACACCTCCCATAAGAGGAGCCTCTTCATGCTCGACAGAGATGGCAACCAGCATGCACATCCCTTTTGGCAAATCCGTCCTCCATGTCCTGCAGCAATACATTCAAGATAGAGTCACTTTAGTAACAAAACTTTTGGGCACATGAGTAACAACCGGAATTAAAGTTACAGTTAGCTTGTGTGCCTATCCTTGCCGTTGCCTGCAATGCCACTGGACTGTCTTAGGAGTCCCTGGAGGAGCTTCGTGTTCCCCCGTTGGGAGTCTGACCACGATGTGGAATGGGCACCCATCTACGCTGCTGCAGGCTCCAGGTGGAGAAGTTTTGCTTCTCCACATGAGCATTTTGTACCCATTATGCATTACAGGGCATGATGCAGCCATTTGCTGTAGACAGAAGTTTTGGAAAGGAGATAAAGTGAGGACAAGTCATCCAGCAAAGGCTGAAATGCTGCATTGCACCCATGCAGACTTACAGACCAACAAACAACAGTTTAGCGCGGCAGAAATCCTCACTACTACCCACATTGACTTCTGAAACTCCCAGAACGTGTTTCAAGGGCATCTAAATTAAAAACAAAATGTCCTTTAATTTATTCCCTCTCCCACGTTTTTAGCCTTTCTTACATGCTGCAGAAGTTTTCCACCAAGTTCAGGAGACCTAGATTTTAATACTTAACTTTTTTTCCTTGTTCTGTAAGCATTCTCTACATATTCTCGTGTCTCACATCTTTATTGTCTGCTTTGAATCTCACAGGATAGGTCTATGCTCTTTCCTACGCTGAGGGAAGAAATGGGACATTCCCACTGTGCTGTGTAACGTGCATCTTCTTGCTGTGGAGTGTCTGAGACAGGACTTACGCTACCTTGGGAANTCCTTTAATTTATTCCCTCTCCCACGTTTTTAGCCTTTCTTACATGCTGCAGAAGTTTTCCACCAAGTTCAGGAGACCTAGATTTTAATACTTAACTTTTTTTTCCTTGTTCTGTAAGCATTCTTTACATATTCTCGTGTCTCACATCTTTATTGTCTGCTTTGAATCTCACAGGATAGGTCTATGCTCTTTCCTACGCTGAGGGAAGAAATGAGACATTCCCACTGTGCTGTGTAATGTGCATCTTCTTGCTGTGGAGGTATTATGTTTTAGCAGGTAAGCTGCTTTCAAGGACTGTTGAAGTTTGGACTTCAGCAGATAACTTCAACGTTCTGCATTTTTCTTATAAGATACTGACTTCAGAAGGTTTCACGTGTATCTGTGCATTAATAAAAATAATGAGCCACCTTGGCAGATGAAACACACGGAGAGTAGGAAATCCCGCCTCAGATCTACTGCGAAATGCTGAACCATCTACTGCGAATGTCTGCACAGAGCTTAGATGCGACTGTATCACTTTGGTAACTACGCAGCACGCACTTGGGCTGTTTGTGAAGTGGAAAGCCACGCATCCCAGAGATTGCAGGGGACTTGTGATTCCTATTCCCAGTTATACAGATTTAGGTCAGTTTCTATACTTCTCTGAATATCTTACAGTAGTAAAAATGGGCATGGCACTTATCTCACAGAGATGCTGTGATCATTAATGAACATTAAACATTTTAGGAATCTTTAATGAAAAAAGATGCTTGTGCAGGGCAGCTGAGAGCTGTGTCAGATCCCAGGCGTATGAAACATCGCCCCTATCCTCTTACCACCAGAGTCTTCTCAAGGGAGCCTAATCCCCTTGTTATGACTGTCAAATTGAAAAAAAAAAAAAAAGAGCAACTAAATTTATCCTTTCACAGCCAAAAGTTTGATTGGGAAGGGAAAAATTGCCATCCGTTAAAATGTATTAATTCATGTCCCCAGAGCTGAATTATAAGAATTATAATTTCACTGTTCACTTCCCACCAATCCTAAGGTATCAAATTGACTGCGATATTGCTGGCTAACCTTGCTCTAGACTTAATGATATAAATCAAAAGAGATAAAACAACAGAATCTGACAGATCTGCCTGACGGCTGTTTTCAGCCCTTAAAAACCCACCAGGATTCAGTTTTATGATATGTATTTCAGTCCTTGGGGGTCACTCTGCCTGGGTTAGTGAAAAGAATGAGAACTCGATGGTAAGATTTTTCTTTAACTGATGTGACTGCACAGCAGGTCTTTAAAGAACATAAACCACCATGAAACCTAATAGGGAACTAAGTGGCAAATAAGAGGACAGAATTATGGTCATCAAAACCTCCCTGCCGCTCCCGGACAATCTTCTCGGTGCTGTGCGAATGGCCAGATTTATCACTGGTTTAAGTCAATAATATTCTATAAGAAAATTAATTATAAAATAATTAATTTAGCCCAGTATATTGCAGGAAGGCAAAGGAAACAGAGCAATTGGAGGACTGGTGTTTTAACATTATAAAGAACTTACAGAAAATATTTTCTAAATCTTCCCCTAAGAGTTCCAATAATTCTTCCCTTATACCCAAGATATCTGCATGTTGTTATTCTCTAAGAGGATACTGAAGCTCATAGAAAGAATGTACTATTATAATTATTTTTTATTGGGCTCATCTTTTTCCTTCAATCTTTGTTCTCTCTAATACGATTCTGACTCACTGGATGATTTCCTTCACCAAAACTGCTTAGTATGACTCTGGCACATCACTTCAATCAAAGAAAGCAGAGACCAAGAATGGGAATGCACAAAATCATCCTGAAATAAATAACTATAGGACTGACCCTGTAAGTGAAATATGTCAGCAGCTCCACAATAGCTCTTAGCAAGCAAAGGGCCAGGAATTCAAAGGCAGAAGGTGCATAAGGGATTTTTTTTTTATCTGTTCTGTAAGGACAGACAGGCAATAGCAGAATTGGGACTGAATTTAGAATATTGTTACACGGCTATACGTTTGTTTGAGAGATGTCATCCCCTGGAAGACAGTCAGGATACATATCTGCTGCCTCTTCTGTTCATTTCCACGCTAGGATTTTTATGGGTTAGCATTTATCCAACTGCAAATCTAAAATAACAACTTATAGACACTGTGTAACGACCTTAGCTTAAAAGCATCACTACCTTCTCTACTAAAGGTTTGGCTCTTAAACATCAAACATTCCCCAGAGAACAGCGAAAGCAGTGTAAAAAACAATTGGGTTCTATTTGCACTGTTTTGACAACAAACAAAGCTAAGAGAGAACAGCAGCTATTATCAGACATCTGTTCTAAGGACTAAATGATATTTATGGCCTCAGGAGTACGTACTGCTCAAATTACATCAGAGAAAAGGTCAGCATGCTCTAGGTGTACAGTTTTAATTCAGTTTGAGAAATCCACACTGCTGCCCAGAAGTAGAGTTCTCGAAGCACGGTTATACAGATGCGAAGGCCGAGATAAGAGCAGATCTTCCTTGTATGTGCTGCAGGAAGCAGAGGTACCAGAGAACTGCCCTTAGCTTACCTTAGAACAACAAAATCTCGGACGGGATGAGGAGCCATGCTGTTCAAAACATACTGGTAAACTTCTGTCTGCTTGTCCAGGCTCTCCACCACTTTCCACTGCAAGAAGTCCTCGTCCCAGAGGTGACGTTCTCTCAGCACTCGGTTCAGGACAACTGATGGGGGGGCTTCAACTTCCACCGAGGCTTTCCAAAGCCTTAGGGGGTTCCCATCCCCAACCTGGAGTAAAGTAACAAAGAACTTAAACCCCCATGATCTATATGCCTATGTTCGGCAGAGGATTACTGAGGACAAAATCTTGGTATGGGTATCTGACTTCAGCTTAAAAGCATTCATATTTCCCTGCTAATCATTACAATTATTGCTATTCCTGCTGCTCTTCTCTATGTGAAAACATCCGCACGCTAGTCCTGCATGGAAAACTGAAGTGATACATTACATCTGCTCTCACACCAGTGTATATCTGGAACAGTTCCCACGGTGCCAGTCAAGTTGCTGTGTTATTTCTGGTGTGACAGAAACTTTTTCAACCCCAAGCAATATAAGTGTAATGAAGAATACATGTGCGTAGAAGAAAAAACAGAAGAAAGGAGAGACCGAATCCCTGGGCCGAAATAAAGCTACCACCTTGGGCCATCTGATGCACTAGCTGGGACTGAGGGTCAATTAATTCTCCTGGTTGATTGGTGGAAAAGCAGAATACATGCCGATTCACTTATGTGTCAGGTACACAAGTGTTTNAGAAGAAAGGAGAGACCGAATCCCTGGGCCGAAATAAAGCTACCACCTTGGGCCATCTGATGCACTAGCTGGGACTGAGGGTCAATTAATTCTCCTGGTTGATTGGTGGAAAAGCAGAATACATGCCGATTCACTTATGTGTCAGGTACGCAAGTGTTTGCTCCTCAAAACAGCCTCATGGGAAGCGTTGGGAAAATGCAGTTCAGAGAATGAACGCACAAACTGCTTGCTAACTCTTCCTAGCTCACCGCTCCTGTTACTTGTTACACCATGCAATAAGGGGTGCGGAAAGTGCTAGGCTATGTAAAAGATGAATATCCTAAATTCCACATGTACAGCGTTTCTGCGTGGTCTTAGGACTGTTATATTTCAGGCAGCAAGCAGGTTAACTGTAAGCACTGCATTTTGCAAGCCCTGCTTTTCTAACCCCTCCCTACCCTGGCATCCTCACAAACCAGTGCTAGCGCTCCAGAAACCACCAGCACCTCCCACAGACCCAGGACTGTGTCCCCAGAAACCCACCTTCCACCCCTGCCACCTTCAATTATTTTATGTTGTTATAATTGCTTCTCCCCAAAGCTCTCAGCTCCCTAGTTCTCCTGCCCTGGAGCCCCAGGGGTTCCCAGTCCCCTCTCCCCGCCTCACACCCCTCTGACCCCAGACCTTGCGTGCCCCTATTCACTCTCTTCTCTCTCCCGCATCCTACTCCCACTTGAGCCCTGTTACTCCCTTCCCAACCTCCCGCAGTCCCTCCCTGGAGAGGTCACTCACAGAAGCTGGCTGTAAAACAGACTAACTGTGTTTTGTTTGCCCTAACAGAGGAGTTGCAACTGCCTAAATAGGGGTAATGCTGCCTCTGGCCCCCAAGACCCCTTGCTCCCTCACCGTCCAGATCCCATACTCCTCCCAGTGCCTTTCCCCTCCCTAACTAGTGTCACCAACCCCTAANGCTGTAAAACAGACTAACTGTGTTTTGTTTGCCCTAACAGAGGAGTTGCAACTGCCTAAATAGGGGTAATGCTGCCTCTGGCCCCCAAGACCCCTTGCTCCCTCACTGTCCAGATCCCATACTCCTCCCAGTGCCTTTCCCCTCCCTAACTAGTGTCACCAACCCCTAATCCATCCCCTTCTCTAGCTAGCTGCTGCTGGTTTGCAGACCTCTGCTTTGCCATTGCATTTCCAGCAGCCCTGAACTCCGCTGTCTGCAGGGACCCTGCAGCACCCTCCTCCTGGCTGGAGCGTTCTGGCTTTCCCTGCAGAACTGATGGAGCCTGGAACAACTTCAGAAATTTTGATAAAAGTTGAAGATAAGAAAAATCCACTGGAAACAAGGACAAGAGGATCAGCGATAAAACTGACTGTCTAGCTGGCCTTGCTAAGTAAAGCAGTGGGCAGCCTGAAGAGGTTTTTTAATGTGTACATTCTGGCTCTGTTCTCCAAACTGCTGGCAAACAACAGGAGATGGACAGGAACTTTGCCTGTCCTCCAGTCAAAGAGCTTACCCAGGTAATGTTATCTGTTGTTTAAAGTCTCAGCTTGTTCTCTGTTGTGTTGTTTGCTGTATTACTTACTTCATCCATTTGGGAGACCTTAGCTTGCTTTGCGTGACTTTTCCGGGAATCTCATACTTGAATCACTATTATATTACATTTTTAACTGTTTTTAGTAGTCTTTTAAAAAAACCTGTGTGCGTCACCAGACAGAAGGGTATGCGTTTAGCCGTGCAACAACTCAGGGTGTCCCATAGCTAGGCTGTATTTTGCTTTGGCTTCTTTTCTGTTTCTTCCACATCTCCCCAGATTACCTTTTTGTAGGCGAGTTCTGTGTTCTCTATACTGGAACATGCGACCCAGCCTTTGAATTTCTCTTTTGCTTCTTTCTGGAGATTCTGCATGAGATTTTCCAGGTACATCTGGTAGTTCCCTCCTTCCTCATCCACTTGTTTCCCAAGCTCGTCCAGGGTGGGAGAATGAACTTCTGCGTCGACATAGGAGTTTCGGGACTGGGTGACCATCTCGTGTGGGACCTGTGCCACAGAAGGGAGGGAAACCTCCTGCTGAGAACTTTTTGTTAAGGCAGTGTGTTTCTAGGCTGATGGACCATTGAGCATCCAACTGCAATGAGCCTATGATCTGTAAAATGGATACCTATTTCTGTGTTTGCTTCTTACACAAGATGAGAAATCAAAGTAGTATAATGACACAGTCCATGGCTCAGAATAGCACTACTCATGCACAACCGTATTGGACTGATCAGCTGTATATCAACACACCTGTGTTACTGCTCTAGCCCCCAGAAATGTTGCCTTGTGCTTCTGGGGACAGCAGATACGAACGTTACCTCTCCTCCATCTGCAGAGAAAGATGCAGAGAGACTGCATCTCCCTATGTAATTTTAACTTTAGTGCATGACATGCAGAAATAAAGTGTATTGGCTCTTCTTTTTGAGATGAGTAAGTTTTAATCGAGGTGCTAAAAGGATTATAATAATATGAAATGTTAAACCAGCAGATTTTTGTTTTAATTAGACTAAAGTTTCCTAATCCAGTAATTCGAGTTGAAAACTGCCAGAGTAATTACCCTGCATATCTAACACTTGTGTCTTTGAATGCTAGAAGGGAACAATCATAAAGAAATGAGATAAATAAACTTCAGATGGAGCAAGTTTACAAATAAGTGAGGCACCATCAATCTCTGAGCTAATACAAGACACAAAATGTAAGCATAAACATAAATACTTCAAAGGATGCTGCATTATGTGGCCATGAATAATGCCGTTTGAGTCTCTTACCTCAAAAAGCTTGTTGCATTCCATTATCATGTGAGCAAGTCCCTGAGTAGCTGCCAGGTTTTCACTGAGGTCCTTCTGATCTGGCTTCCCTGTTGCATATTTTTTCTGTATTACTCTGTAATTGAATTCAGTGTCTCAGGTAAGAAGAGCTGAATCTTTTCAATATGAAAGCAAACAGCACCGGGATGTTCAGAACACCAGAGAGAAAAGCTTATCTTAAGTTTTTATTTATCACAAAGATTGCTCAGACTGTTGGGCCTTTTTTAAAGCAGAAATGTTTACTTAAGATATTGTTGAGCCAAAGGTAAAATGGAAGGAAAGATGATGTATGTCCTGCATAAGGTGGTGACATTTTGGAACGGACTTCTAACAGATACAGTGTACAGTGTTTTATGTTGTTGCTGCTTAAAGCACTTCCTCAGACATTAGTTATACATGTAGGTGACCGTGAATCTCAGTGTATTTGAAACCAGATGGGGAAAAAAAATAAAAGTCAGAAGGGACATCAAGTTGGGACCACTGGTATTCAGCAGGGTCTATGCCCTGTTTAGTCTGTACTCACACACGATCTTAATGTGGCCTGAAATAAACTCAGTTTCCCAAGTGACAGAATGTAGCCAGAAAACCGAGTGAAAAACAACTCACTGAAAATCTACGTATTAAAATCCTTTAAAGCATGGTCAATCTTTGACTTCAATCAGAGCAAAATCAGGCCCCTTCCCTTCACAGAAGCCAACATTACTTACGCAAAACTCACTAGTGCTCTATTGACATTTCAAACGGAAAGCAGGCACTGCGTATTCACAATGGACAGCCAGAAATGCCTGCTGGGCTTGTGAAAATGCCTTCTGTGCGTGTGCAGGTGTGCTTCTGGCTCTGCAGCATGGGCTTTCCCCTCTCATTGAAACCATGCCCCGTGTAATATGTGCCGGAAAGCAGATGCTTTGGAAAATTTAATCCTGCATACCTTTAGAAACACTGAAAGCATCATTTCGTTTTAAGGATGTGGCTGTTTATAGCGTTGAGAAGAAACTTACCTCGGTGAGCTTTCTTTCTTCACTATATTGAGATGGAAGAGGGAAGGGGCCAGACAAACAGCTATGTTCATAGGAGTCATCTGATTCTCCTCCACGGAGGTGACGTCACTCAGGAAGCACAGCAGCGTCTGCAAAACCTCCCGGTTCTCATCGGACATCAGCATGATGGCTGCCTGCACCGCCTGCAGCCGCTGCTCCTTCGGGACGTCTGAGGAAAAGCAAGTGAAGTTCAGCAGGCGTCAATTGTAAGATCAGATAAGGAGCCAGGAACAAGACAGAGTTAGCACAAGCATTCACGCTTCAGGGGGAACAGCCTTCTGAAGAGGCAGATGACAGGGGATGAAGGGGTGAAGACCAGCTGGTTGTTGGAGGGCCATGGTATTTGCTCGTCCATCAAGCACAGCTCTCCTAGCCAGTGTATGACATTTCTCTGTTCGTTGAAAGGCTGTTCCCCAAGAAAAAGCCTGACTTCATTTAAAGTTTATGAAGGAAGAGTAGTACTCAGTACTCATATCTTTAAATGGTATTTTTCAGGTTTCTTTTGTCACCTGGGAAGACAGTTCAAAAGTCTTAGGAAAGCTTTGGGAAAATACTTACACTTGCGTCCTAAACCGTAAAAGAGTTTAATGAAAGCAGTCACGGATATGNGTACTCAGTACTCATATCTTTAAATGGTATTTTTCAGGTTTCTTTTGTCACCTGGGAAGACAGTTCAAAAGTCTTAGGAAAGCTTTGGGAAAATACTTACACTTGCGTCCTAAACCGTAAAAGAGTTTAATGAAAGCAGTCATGGATATGCTTAAATAGCACCTCAGACAGATTCATTTCTAAAACTACCATAAGTTTTCTCAGTTTGGATTTGGAGCTCTCCTCTGGGTATTACATACACTCTGTATAATCAAACGGAAGAAGAACAAACACAGATTTGCAGCAGAGAGAACAGCCAGATTTCAAGCTCTGCCTGCTAGCCTTGTACGAGCACTTTAAAAACTTTCAGGCATGAATGACAAAGTGAACACAGTCCAATGCTTCCAACTTTCTAGAAGCGGCAAGGCCAGGTGTTTCTGAGAAGTCAGAGGAGCCTTTGCTCCCCAGACAGCCTCCTGGTACTCCCTCACCTGTACTGTTGTGCTGGTGGGTCTGATGCACAGAGGAGAAGACCCAGCAGCCCTTCAAGTCATAGGTAAACATTAGGCAACTGAGATTTTTAGGGAAATAGAGAAAGTTTCATCAATGCTGTCCCATATAGACTACCACACTAATCATCTCATCCCTAGTCCTCTGTGTTACAGCAAATCGGACTGTTCTGGATATATGAAAAAGCTCCTGGATATATGAAAAAGTTGTTCAGTGAGTCCTAGAAAATGAGAAATCCCTTGCCAATATACTAAGAGAGGAAAAATCCATCCTAACTTCACATTAATAATTCGTTAAACAGGATGAAGGGGAAGAAAAACTCTCAGCTACAGATTTATTTCATTGCAGACATTATGAAATACAATTGGTATCCTGGCAATTTTCAACATTTTTCTTTCTGTGAAAGGAGTTTTGTCAGCACTGCCTAAAACAGAAAAATATATTTGTTGGTGGTGACATGGAAAAAAACCCCACTGCTACTCATTCTTAATCCAAACGTTAGTCTCCAGTGTCTACAGAGCCCATCTTTTCCTGTTCCCACCTTGGTTTAAAAACACTTATCTTCAAGTCTTTCGGAAATCCTTTAAACTACTGGTGCAGTTCAAGAAAACCTTCCCTAGCACTTTTTTCGCTCTCCGATCAGTGTAAAGCATTGTTCAGACTTCTCACTGCAGTACCATGCAGGGTTACAGTGTCAGCCCGTGCCCCATTTTACACCATTTTTTTGTTGGCTGGTAGCAGTGTTTCACTGTTCAGCCTTTTGGCTGTTGTGAGTCCTGATGCCAGAGACGGGGATTCCTTCCGGCTACAGACCTAATAACACCAATGGCATTGAGAACTGCCATGTCTCTCTTCCTTTGGCAAGGGAGTATTTTACTTGCAGCCTGTCCAATGGCAAGATAGGACATTCCCAATTTTCGTTACGCAATAGTTTGAAGGCAATTTGTTTTCAAGGACATGCAGAAGATGTCCTTCTAGTGGATAATCTTCTCCTTGGCAGCTTCACTATGGGAACAACAACTGTGATGATTGCTGTTTTATTAGCACGAAGAATTTCTGGGGCTTTTCTGAACAAGCTTGCTGATGTGTGCATAGGCAGACAAGACCTGCAACTTGTGAGCAGGAAAGAAGACGGGGAAATCATGGTCCAGGGCTAGGCACCAACTGTTTCAGTTCACTTGTGTCCCAAGACATCATCTGTGACCAAATCCACTACATTTATTTGCAACGCTGTCTCTCACGTGCAAGATCAGAGCATTTCTCTACCAGCTACAGACACTGTGATGTTAAACACATTATTGACTATGCGCCACAGACAGATTTTTATGGCGAAGGGAGGCACGGAAGTAACTTAGATGCTTTAGCGATGGGATTATACAGTGCTTAAAAATGGCTTTCTATTGTTTTGGCAGCTGAAACGTCTGCAAGTGAAAAGACTAGACACACTTCTCTTTAGTGCTTCCAATTATTTGGCTTAGGCTGGCTGGGTATGCTTTTTCTGTGTCTGCCAGAGCACCGGCTGACCGGCCTTCATAATGGACACTGTCAGGAAAAAACTTAATTCCTCTGGCTTTTCAGTGTTTTCCTCATTGTTTATTTCTCTTTCTGTCTGGAGATTTACAGGGATTTTCATCATTCTGATGAATCTGAGTCTCAGATTTTGCTGAAGACTGCTTATAACGAAATGAAAAGAAATAATCTGTTTGTTTCTTTCTCTGTGAGATCTTCACATAGAAGCTGAGGATGTATGTGAAAGCACCTTGTTGCTTGCACCTATGTTTTATTGGCTATAATTAAAAGGCAATAATCAAGTCACAGCAAGGAAGGGGACTGCACAGGCTCATATTCTCATCGCGTACCACTTCTCCATGCCCAGAAGACTCACTTGTATTGAGATGTCTGCATGAACTGGGCCCATAGTTTTAAGAAATCTGAGAAATACATGAGTCTTCACACTTTTTATGTCCATGGCAGTCTGTCCTTCTGGGTTCTTTTTGATGGTGAGGCTCATATTTTCAAAGCTTCTCAAGATTTGAATGGTGTCTTTCCATTAAAATTGCTAGTATTTTGACACTGAAACCTTTAGGCAGTTCTAAAAATCTCTCAGTGAAAGGCATTGAAGGCAGAGAATTCTTCTGTACATCTTGGAGGCGAGCAGAAAGAATCCCACCCAGTGTTAACATACCAAAATTATTTACAATATATTATTATACAACTATTATACAACACATAATACTTTCTGATTGTTTGTAATGATAAAAATATTGGAACTTACATTGGTAGATGTGTAGAAAAGTCTCTCCTAGCTTACTCGTGAGAAGAGGTTCCGGCAAGTCCCTGAAAAATTGCTTTACCATGTCTGCCACATCATATGCTGACTGGTCTTCATAGCTGACGTTTTCTGGGGAGCTCTCATTCATCTGACGTAGGGCCTGGATTCGGGATTTTACCCCAGATTTTCGAAACAGACCCACCTAAAAAGGCACCACGTTGAATTGAGTAAAAAAAAAAAAAAGTTACTTAAAGAATATGTATATTTTAAAAAAATATATTACAGGGGCTTTGACCATGACCAAAGCTTGGGTTGCTTATTTTACTCTAGGCAAGAACAAGAGAAACGTGCACGTGTGACGGTCATGACTTGCCCGCAGCCTCGTAGGCAAGTGCATGCTCTCAGGGCTGTAAGAGTTAATAACGCTGTCGCTCTGTATCCCATCCTAGAGGGAGAGTTCAGAGTGCATGCGGTTTCCCTGCTGCCTGAAGAGTTTAAGATGCTCAGCTGATATAAATCAGCAGTGGCTTGCTTGGCTTGGGTGACTGTCTGTTGATTTACTCCAGCTGAGAATCTGGTTCCTCATGTATATTTGGGTATATGTTTTGAAGACTAACAAGAAAATATTATGCTCAGCTAAGTAATAAATGCTGTGGCAAAAGATTAGTACATCCTGGTAGAGCTTTAAAATCAAGACCGAGTCTATTTTTATCCCTTCCTGCTCTCTGCTTTTGACAGTTCCCCCAAATTCCATTGAAAATCCCAGTTCGAAAGCAGGAGCACAGAGGCATTACTTGTGCAAGACACATTTTTATCCTGTTTGCTCTCTATTCAAAAGGAAGCGGTAATTCTTCAAATGATGCCTGCGAGTGCCTTCATGGCAGTGCTGCCCTTTTACCGTCCTTCTCGCCACTGGAATTCCCCTGGGGTGAATTCCTGAGCCTCAACTACATTATTTATTCCCAAGTGAGTTTACAGTGTCTCATTTGGGAAGCGTTAGCACTGTTTTCCTTCAGTTTTGCAGAGGGAAAGGTGAAATATTGAGAAAGACCTATGAAGAAGCCACATTTCGGGTTTGGAGTTACAGACTTCTGTTCCTCCATGCCTGATGTCTCACTGGTGGTCTGCTCAGGTTTCTGCATAGTCCACCAACAAAAATGTATAAAGGCAAGGAAATAATGCCTTTTGGCCTTCCTCCCCTCACTTCTGCCAGCACAGAGTTCACATAGGTCCCTCCTCTCCCTAAAACACTTCCCATGCTCAGGAACATGGTGTTTAGGATTCTTGTTAACTTGCACACTAATGACACTAATTACATACTATGCAGCTCTGTAAGGGGATCTATTTATTTATATGGAGATAAACTGCTACACCAGACTGGCTGTGAGTGGCTCTTCTGCTATGTCTTCTTATTGATGCATTTATCATTGCTCGTGTGCTATATTTATGTGTAGGGAGTAGAGAACTGGAGCGTGTCCTGTGTACATCCCGACGCACTGTATTTCTGTTCACAGGTGAAGCTCTGCTCTTCATTCTGGCAAGAGAATATAAGAAAGAGCATCTGGCTCTTTTCATCTGGTGTCCCCTTCCCCTTTCTCTTCTTTTTAAATGCCTTTTCCTCTTAGAAATGTGTGCTGAAGATGCAGGAGGACCCATGCTAATTCTATAAAAAAAATACAGTTTTGGCATGTGGCAGATAGATAAATGTGAGAGCAGAGGCTCAGTTGTCTGCTGTTGATGGAAAGTGTCCTTGCTGGTGTAGAGAACCTTTAAAAACTTCCAGCTAAGTCTGATTCCAGAGGTCAGACATCAAATCTCACCTGCGCAATCTCCTGCTGCACACCATTCTGCTACTCTTGATCTCTGTTTTGGTTTAATGATATTTATCCAAACTCCTATTTCTCTTTTTCTTGGAAAAAACCCATAATTAATCAAAAGAGGACAGTTCTTCACTTGATACAAAAAGATGTTCCAGGCTCTGTTCTGCAATGTTACAGACTCATTCTGTAAATAAAATGGGACTTTAAATCCAGTGATTTATCAGGGGTTAGTCTGGCCCAATCTCTTTATTATCCTCATGCTGTGGATCATCTGCCCCGCCAGTAGCCATATGATGTATGACAGAAATAAAGACGCAGTTGACAAAAGCAAAGCAGTTTCTATTTCACAAGTTGAAAGTGAATAATACATCCTACAAATAATGGTGAGGCTTCTCATACCGTCTTAGACATTTCAGTGCCAGCAGCCGGACCTTACAAAGATTTAGAGCAACCTCAACTTTCCAAGTAGAAACTCTGATGCCTGTTCAGGACTCCAGACTGCCTTCTGCAGTGCAAGGAAGACACACATGAGCAAGATGCTGTGGGAGACTGGAGGCTGCTCAGACCTCTGGCCGGGCATTAGGAGACTTAGAATAGAATGAGAACAAAGGGGTTGACTGTAAAGCAGAGAAGCTGAATTGCCTGGAGGGTTTTGGCCTAGAAAGGTTTTTGGTGGAAAGATATTTAAAATGCTCTCGATCTGTACTTCTCCTCTTTCATTTTCTATTCAATATTTTCCCAATTCCACTTATGAGTGGAAACTCAAGCTGAGTTGAAATGGCCCTTCATGTAGCTCTGATTCTTACCAGCAAGTAAACCCTCCCTCTTGGAGCAGGTATTTGTTTGAGGCTGCCCATGGGCACTCCTGACTGCCTCAAATCTCTCAAGAGCTTTTTCTTTCTCTTTGGTTTTACCTTCCTTTTTCCATACTCCCCCTTTTATCCCCCCTCTCTTTTCTCTTTCTTCCTGTTGCTCTGCTTCTTAGCTGACAAGCCCATCCCTATCCCCACATCTCCAGATCCTCGTACTTCAGCAAGTACCTCCTCCTCCAATCCCACCACTGATTCCAGGCTTGCTGCATCACTTTTCTTCCTATACCGAGTTTCCCCTCTCAGAACACAAACCTAGACTACCACAGTGATAACCGGGCATGTTAGCAACTGAATATATTGCTTCTAGTTGTCTTTATGCATCTTCTATTAACACATTTCCAACAAGATATTCCTCCCATCCCTCAGGTCCTGTGCTGTGTATGGTAGGCAGACCTCATCTCACCTCACTTTTGACACCCAGGAGTTAGATGTCAAGGTCTGACCGCTACAAAATCTCTTTACAGTCAACAGAGAGAAAGGATAAGAAGGGCCTGTGTCTCCCCACTGGCTGTAAAGGGAAATGGCTGTGTTTAATTTTTTGACTTTCATTTTGGGGAAGATGACTGTCGCCCAACAAAACAACCTCAATCAGCCAGGGAGTTTCTCCCAGTCCCATGTTCATGAAGATACATACCCTCCTCCTCAGGGGAAGAACAGCAAAAATATGATTAGTATGTCCCTGCTCTGTAGCTAAAGGGAATAAAAAACTGAAATACTTCGAGCATGAGGGTCTCCTAGCTGGCTTGTTGCAGCCAAGAACACTATAAAAGGAAACGTACCGCAATAGCTTTGGCATTGAACCCTTGCTGACCTAACTCTATCTGGATATATCTGACTTTGTCAACAGAATACTTTGAATATTTTGCTGAGTTTGCTCTCTATTCTTGGACTTTTCTTTCTTTGCTAAGTAAATAAAACCTTTTGTACCATATCTTGTGAAATGGAGAACGCATTTAACCCTCAGTGGCAACAGTCAAGCATAAGCAGAGCAGGTACGAGTAAAAGCTGGGAGTCCTGAGCTCCTATTCAATATACATGNTTTGCTAAGTAAATAAAACCTTTTGTACCATATCTTGTGAAATGGAGAACGCATTTAACCCTCAGTGGCAACAGTCAAGCATAAGCAGAGCAGGTACGAGTAAAAGCTGGGAGTCCTGAGCTCCTATTCGATATACATGAAGATCTCGTGTCACTTTTTGATGTAGGCTATTGTGTACAAATCAGCAGGACTATTGTAGCTACAAGAATTCAACAGACTAGCTGGATACAAATCTCAAAATGGAAAACCATTAGTATCGGCCCCAAGCACCAAATCACCAGAGGAGATCTGAGCCCAACATGAGATACAACATCTTCAAATAATTCTGAGAGTAAGTACAAAAAGGTTCACCATCGCTTGCTTAGGGTGACTTTACAGAAAAGCCAACCGAGTCCTTAAAGTAAAGTTCATACCTGATCTAGACAGTTGCTCCGTAAGTAGCGTAGCGCTTGCTGTATGCTCTGGGGAAGAGGTTGTCCTGTTCTCTGGACATGAACTATCAGGGGCACACCAAAGACATTCTTGTCCTTGTAGTCTGGCACTTTCATCCTCTTCATGAACTTTGGCACAGACCTGAAAATCATCACAAACAGGCTGCATGAAAATATCAGAGTATTTACGCATCTCTCTGAGTAACGCTGCTGGCAGAAACTGGTAACTGGGGCCTTTTTTATAAAGATAGTGAAATAATGTTTAATGCACAATACATGGACACTTCACAATCTGTATAATTGATGGACTGCTTGCCAACTTTTCTAAGTAGATGGCCTCTGGCTCTAAGATATAGCATAACAATCTGTTCTAACAAAAAACTTGTACTATGCAGTTGTCATCCAGATGAAGCCAACATGGTTTGATGCATCCATTAGGGACTCAAAGGAATGGAACAGCAAAGCATAGCAGAGAGGGTATCTGAGAGAAAAGGAGGTCCAGTCCTCTAACATGCTGAATGATTTTTATACTACCAGTTACATGATTTAGCATTTCTATCAACTAACAATTTTCAGTAATAAATGACAGTGGGAAATCCCTATGTGTCAGATTAATCCCTGGTGTTATATGACTTATTCTAGTTGAGTAACTTAAGTGAAGCTGTTGAGCTTGCTTTCTTCCAAAAGTGATGGTGAAAACGAGAACAAACTGGATTCCCTTTATGGGAGTCATGACTGCAGCGGAATTAAAAAAAATGGATGAATATGACCTGAATGTGACAAAGATTTTTGTCATCTGTGTGGGAAGGAGATAAAACGTGGATTAAATGACCTACCGAAGGAGTACAGCATATTACTTTACAGCTATTTAGAGTTTCACTCTTTTAAGTCCTTAGAGACTGATTATACAAACTGAAGAAATATTTGTCAGGAGGGAAAACCTCCGTACCAACAGCAGGATCCAGAATTTGCTGTATTCTAGTGTGTGCGTTTGGAGTTAGTTAAGGTGAGATTCGTTTCAGTACAGACGTTGTCAGCTAGCTGCAGGGAGCTGCACCAAAAGGGAACAGTGATCTGGGGATTCATCTTACTGAATTTTAGCTCTCTGATGGAGATGTGGAAATAGCAGTCCAGACTGCCCCTATACCTACCCACTGTGGAGTGAGGCACCTCTGGAGGGTGACCTAAACCCTCAGCCTTGGATAGAATGAGCTGCCTTTGGAGTTGCCTGTCTTTCTCCACTGAGCGCAGACAGCCGACCCGACTTGCTCAGATTAGACTTAGAACTTTTTGGAGTGGATGATGTCAGTGAGGTGGATCTTACATGTAGTCCCTTTTATCTGTTTTTTCATTTCTAAATGCAAACTTGTCTTATCTAGCTCACAGCTGAATTTAGTAGGATTCTGGTGAAGTGCTTTGAACATGGAAATCACAATGTAAATGTCAAGTCATATTATTTTTGGATTCAGTGTCTCTGTGTATTAGGGGAAGTTTCTGTTGTCCTTTTCATTACTCCTCAGATACTTATAATCTCTTATCTATGCCCATTTCCATTCCAGTACACCTCAGTCTGCGTGGCCCAACAGGGTTCATACACTATTAAACATGCAGATTTCTGTAGCCAGTTGCTACAGAAGGAGCCACACTGCCAGCATTCACGTCCATCTGCCCTTCACTCCACTCTCTGAGTGACCAGGTAGCTGTTACAGCTGCTACAGCTGCAAGCTCCCTCTAATGCAGGTCCAGGACTAGGCTAAAGCTTGCACTTTTTGATCTGCAAAGTCCCGTAACTGTTCTAACCCTTCTTTTAAAGCACAAACAAACCAGTATTGAATACATGAACTATCAGCAGCAGCTGTTTCTTTTCAGATCACAAAATGAATTCTGGGGAAGACTTACTGTAAACATTTCCTACTTTTAATCACTCTCTCCTACTCCTGTTTATTTTTCTGGAACTGGAGTGTTGTTAGAGAGGCCGGGGTTGTCTCTCTGTTAGAGAACAGGAATGAAGTCAGATCTCCAGGATCTATTTATGACTTTGCCACTGAGTCACTAGGCCGCAATGGATTAAAGGGGACAGTTTCAAATTCTACAGTTGAAGTCAGTTGTTCCTCCTAATTGCATTTACTGAATTTACTCTCAGAATAACAGATAGCAGAAACTATTTTCTTCTAAAAATATGTCTCTTCCAGTTATCGGTGGTACTCACCAGGTCCATCCATGTTTGTTTGACATGGAGTACTTTTCCATGATGGCAGTAAGACGAAGCAGAGAGAATTTTTGCAGTAGATTCAGTTGGGCTGCTGACTGATTGCTGATGTGAAGTGATGCAATAGTGTGGCTTAGGCGATGAGAGATTTGGAAACTATGCCATCGTAATCGCCTTTAGCAAAAGAAACAATAGAAAAATCAGATAACTGCTTTAACAGGGCAGAAAAAGATGGTATACTGTGAGATAGGGCTGGGCAATATACAAAACGTACATATATATACATACACACATTATGGCTCGTGGCATGTCAACTGAAAGAAAATGTAGCTTGGAGGCAAATAAAACAATTTGCTCAATCTCTTTACTTTTGGAAATGCCCAAGCTTTGATTTTTTAACGTTAGATTCACAAGTGGGTGTGGGTCCTGTGCATATGCTCCGGGAAGCAGTGCTGCCTGCTACGCCCTTTAGCCCGCACATTTCCAACAGGATGGGGGAGATCCAGATTCAAATGTTCTCTCCCTGACTCAGAACCGGGATTTGATGCCTGGTCCCTCACCTCCCAGGGGACTGGCCTGACCACCAAGGTATTTGGGGATGAGGTTCTCCAAATACCTCTGTTACTAAATACTGAAGGATTTCTTGGAGAAGGGACTGAACCCTGTGTCTCCTTGGAAAGAGCCATAACCACCAAGTTATTGAGCCACTCACATGTTCTCTTTACTCCCATGCACTTTCTCTATGTACTGGATATATCGTGGGAAAAAACCCTAATTTCAATTTCTTGTTTTGCTGACCATAAGTTCCAGCTCAAATCCTAAAAACTTTGGCATTGCTCATTTACTCAGCAGTTTCCTCGAGTTCACTTATTTGTGATGGTGGTGAGCAAGGACAGGTAGCAGTAGACCATGGCACGGCAGAATCCTCTGTGAGGATGTGACAAGGCTGACAGCAGATCAGAAAATACCAGGTATTTTGTCACCGCTTTTGCACTACAAACCCATCCTACACACAGCAGTATGGATCTGCAAAGGCCTTTACCCAGGACCATGCTCCCTTGACTCAACAGGAACTCATCCCTCTGACTTAAAAACAGGTCTGCAAACTATTAACAAAATTCCACTTCTCACTTTCATTAAGAAGTTAATTGTATACCGTCGTTTCATCCTGTCACATAGGGGACTGAGGAAGGGTAGGGAAATTCTCTTTGAGCACAAAGGGTCACATTTTTAAAGCAGACCAGTGCATAAAAAAATTACACAAGGTTAGTGACGCATAAATACTGGGATGCACAACTTAGAAGAAGACAAATTGAAAATACATCCCACAACATAAACAGGATCCTACTATGGAATCAGTGGATCAAGAGAGCAAAAAATGCAGCAGTTTGCTCTATTAAACCAGTTCTCCATTGATTCCACATAAGAATGTCCATAGCAGGATGTCCCTTCTCCCAAAGTCTCACTCTTCCCTCGGAAGTCCTCATCCTGATACAGGATGGGTACGACTGGAATGGTACCCTGCCCCTTCTGACTTCCAGGCTGAGAGCCTCTGCTTCATTGTATCATATTTCACTGGATATTTCACATCCATATTTCTATGGATTTGCGTATAAAATTTTGCTACTGACCTGCTTGGCCTCGTGAGCGATGCTCCGACCCCAGAGTCTCTTCTGTCCCTAACAGCAGTGGCTTCGGATTCATTCAGGGATGTTCCATCTCTGTCCATGTCACTCGGTGTGGTCCGGCCATCAGAGGCAGAGTTTCCTTCAAAATCAAGAGTGATCTGTGTGGGCGACTGGAAAGGCAACGACGGAGATTCCCTGACTGACACATCATCAACTGGCAGACCTGGCAACACATTCTTTGACCAGCCATCTACCACCTCCTGGAGTCCATTGACATGTTGCAAAATGTCATCTAAATGAGGAAAATGGACATCTTTCTCTAAGTCCAGGAGGTCTCCAGTGCTAGCATACAAGTGGGAACCTGGCACATTGTCATAAATACTAATTCTGCTCTCTTTAGGACAGCAAGCCATCAATCCAGACTCTTTAGGAGTAGAGCAGTTCTGCTTTCCCAAAGAGATGCTGCCTGTCCTCCAGTTTACACTGTTACTGTTGTCTGTAGGTGAGAGGCTTTCAATAGAAAGTGCCTTTGGGAAGGTCCCCGGTTTGTGATCCTTGGGAACATGCACAACCAAGTTCTCTTGGGAATGAAATTCATTTTTGCGGTTTTGGTCCACCACTTGCCGTAAGGCTGTTCCTGCCAGAACATCTAGGTCCTCCAGGTACATCCCACCTCTCTTATTTGCTTCATGGCATTTGCGTTCCTTCAAACATGGTGTGCTCACCCCACTACTACTGTTCTCAGACTGACTGCTGTCACTGCTGGATTTGGCAGAAAAGGAAAGTCCTCTTTTGACTGAATCTTGTCCTAAGTTTTGGAGATCGCCATTGACTATCTGTACACAGTGCATGTCTTTCAAGGATTTTGGCTCATACTGGAGAACAGGTCCACTTATCTCTAAAGGACTTGTTCCTCCCAAGCCTTTTAGTTTTCCTTTTGCTTTTAGTGTCTCCATGCGTTTTAGAAAGGTTTTTGCTTTGGTTCGTGTTGGCTTCTCATTCTTCAGGTTGTCCTTGGGAGACAAGGCAGTGTTTATCGCAGTGGAGTCTTGCAGCAGTGTGCTTTCTACATCATGCCGGCCAGAGCAGTCACAGGTCTCCCTGGCAGCGCTGCTGATGCCGGATTGACTCCTGTTGTCACTTCCCCCACTGCTTTCGCTATGAATAGATGAGACCTCAGGTTCACTCAGATCTGTAAGGACGCTCTCGCTGCTAGTTGTATTTTTCATTTTAATGTCCCCAGAAGATCCATGTCTGTCTGATCGGTGGAGCAAAGCGTCAATGTCATCCACTCGAGACCATCGTCTGCTGGTTCTTTGGAAAGTCCATTTATTACTGATAGCACAGAGGTCTTCTTCATCTGAATCTTCACTCTGGAAAACAGCAAGTTGCACATGTTAAAAGCAAGTGCTTTTACTCATTATTTGAATTAATGTGATTGTGCTGCTCCGTGTGAGCAACAGGTGATAAAGTCTCTCTGAACCTAGTTTATGAAAGTTTGGTCATCAGTCCTTTTGTAACAGCCTCTTTCATTTAATTGTGAAGACTTCAGCAAGCATCTTAACAAGAAAGGAATAAAATCCTGCTCTACGTTAGGGAGCTCATGAGTCCCATCGGTGCCTCTTGACTTCTGTAGGGCGGATTGCCTGTGCACTGAACTGTGTAGGACTGATGCCCATAGTGATGTCTAGAATAAAAAGGGTTTTGAAAGGCCCAAGTAGAGGGATCCTGACTTGCAGCGATGGTGTTAAGACACACACAGTAAAGACTGGGAAGCAGCTGGGTACTACTGCAATGTGAGCCATTTAAGAAACTAAGACAGCAAATATATGGTGCTGTGCTTAGTTTTGCAGTGAGAACTAAGTAAACATCTATAAACTTCACAGGCCAGGTATATCTAACACGATTTATGTTTCAGGAAGATAGCTACAGCTAAATAGTTGGGATGCTTAAAATAACAGTAAAAAAATAATATTTGGAATTATCGCTTAGGATGGGTCTGAGCACAGGCAGCAAAGGCAGCCGTGGAGATACGGGGAGGAGGAGCAGCCAGGCTCAGTCCTGGATGCAGCAGCATCTACAGTACAGCTGAGCTTTCCTACAGTGCATCAGAGGCACCCCCGACTTGACGATGTCCAACCTGCCCCACAGACTCTGGCTTCCTCTGACCTCTCCCAAGGCAGAAGCAGCCCACAGTCCTTCCTGGTCTTACCCCTCAGCCTTAGGCATGCGGAGCTGTGCTCACGTTTAGGCAGCTCCAGAAGCTACTCTGCAATGCAGACAACATGTGCCTTGAAATAAAATTTGATAAAAAAGCTCTCCCTATGACATTTTTCTCATCCGTTTGCTCAAACAAAATAAATACATCTTCAGCACGAAGCGCACCGTCGGTGTCGAACTCGCTGTTCTCTAAGGATGCGAAGCCCACAGTTGCTAATGGGCATCCTTCCCCTGACTTTGAACAGGGTTTATAATGCATTACTCTTGTACATTTGTTTTAAAGAAGAACAAACTAAATTCACCTACATGACATCCAAACAGCTCTTCACATTCTTGGAAGCAGTATGAAGGCAGTAAAATATGACAGGCTGTCAGACTAAAATGAGGTGCTACACCAGAAAGACTATTTTGGGACTGGAAAAATTCTCATTTTAAAAGTCTATTATTAGAAGTGTTTTTCTATGAAGTTTTGATGGTAAAGTTATCTCCCATCTCTGACTAGATCCCCGCTGGCCTATCTAAATGAAAAATGTAAAACAAATTTTACAAGAACGCCCAAAACCTTAAACAACGTGAAACCTCAAAAGATGGAGATTGGGATCAGTAGCATGCCAGGTCTCACTAGTGCCATAAGCTTTTGCCAGTTTATCACTCCAAGTCAGCCAGATGTTTTAGATCATGTCCAAAGCATAAAATAAAATATAGCTCTGAAATTTTGGGTTTAGTCATTCCTCTTTTATCTGTTAACACTGAGGTGTGCAGTGCTCCTGCAGCTGATGTTAGTTCACGGGTGTGAATGGAGATCTTAGTCCTGTGGCTAGCTAGAGAGAAAAATTAAGCAGCTAGTGAAGCGTCAGGAAAGGGGCTAGAAAACGCTACTGCTGTGTTGGCCATTTTGCCTGCAGGGAAGAAATGGCATACCAGACAGCTCAGCTCTACCTTGTTTTCAGCTCCACAGTTTACTGCCTGCATATACAGAGTAAAGGACTGCACAGACCCAGGCACTTAAAAATCCATCTATTGTGGTCTTAGCAGTGCCACAAAGTGGATATTTTAAAAACCACAAGAGTATGTACTTTTAAATATTTAGTAGCGGTAATTATATCTACAAAGCATACCACTGCTGAAGCGTTGACAGCACCAGCCAATAGGCTAAAAATATATTTTTTGTATTTGTTGTACATCCCAATATGCCAAAGGGACCTTAAAGAAGATTCTTGGCTGACACAAATCCCTGTAGCTGCACTGACATTACTGTATGAACCGACAGGATTTAGCCTGTATTTTCTACAAGCTGGAATCAATTAAACTAGCCAAAGTGGTAGAGACATTGTGAAAAACACCAGGAAGAGCAAGAGACAGAAATAAATATAATTTCAGTGGTGAGTATACTTTAAATCATTTTTAGAGGAAAATAAGTTTTAACTTTTTTTTTTTAAAAAGAAAGTAGAGATAAACAGAAATGAGTATTTGTAGTAAACAAGTTTTGCCTCTAACCGCAACAAAGACAGGATTACTTTCTGCCCAAGAGCCAGTCAGAAAACACAGAGAGTTTTTGGTGTTGAAATTTGCAGCTAAACAAAAAAAAGTTTAGTTTATTTTTTTTAATTGGTAATGAAACATGCTTATGTTTCATCAGAAGCAAAATCAGACAAATGAAATATCTGGATACTGAAATGCTGCCACGGTGACTCACTCCAAATTCGGTTGTACTGCGTGTCCTGTGACATAATGTGCTTTTCTTTTGATGGAATCAGTAGAAATTCTGTAAGCCACGATCATCCTGAATGACCCACTGTTCTTGTTAGATATCAGAGTGCCCTGACAAACGAGACAGACTGTCCTAAAAAAGAAATGCAGAGAGCACTTTGCCAAGCGACATGTCACCAGCTATGGGGACAGTGGATCAAGAGTAGATCTTAGAGCAATGATTCATCTTACACAGGCAGAGCAGACATCTCGGAGCAGTGACCGTATACTTCGACTGACCTAGGGTGAAATCAAGTGCACGGCTTTGGAGCATATTCAAAAGTCCATTTGATACCATTACGTTTGGTAAGACGAGAAGGGGCAAGTTTCTTGAGGAGTGACTGATAACATTTGCCAAAGAGAAAGAGGTTTTGATTCACAGATTTGTCACAGTTGATTTAAAATAGTACAGCTTTTTGACTGAGGGTGTACTTGCCTGAGACACAGAGGGCTGCTAACAAACGGCAGAAAGTGGGTTTATTTGCGGTGGAATTCTGCCACATTTTTCCAGCTGGGGGCAGGAATTCTCATAAATTGACAGCTGCAGAAGGCAGTTAATCCAAAGGCTAATCTCTGTCTGTCCAAATCGCTTACGGACATATTTGCAACACATACACAAGGATCTCTGTATGCATCTTGATGAAGCCAAGGGGAAGACAGCAGCCCACGGGGTGAATGGTTCGGGCGGGAGAGCGGGCAGTGGGGAACGCTCACACTGTGCTGGTTTTCACAGTAACCTTGCCTGGCAGCTCGCTTGGCCATGTTTTGATGAATCACTCAAGCAGCTGCACTAGTCCTGTGCAAACCTGTTATGCTGAACCTCCAAAGCAAGCTGATTTTGCATTTCATTGTTCAGATCACCATAGAGACTATTAGGAAAGGCAGTATCTTCAGCAAAAAAGTTTACTTGGTTCAGTGTTCAATTCCAAGACCCAGCTTTTACGCTTGCATTTACATTTCCTCCTGTCAGCAGTCTCTCCTCCCTCTTCTTCTCTCCCCCACATTCTCTTCTACTTTCACTTGCTCGGTATCTGTTGTCCCAAATCTCCTTCATCTTGTCTTTCTCTACATTTTTCTGTGCTCTGCTTCTTCCCGGCCTCATGCAGGTATGGACCCAGCTAGCGTCTGTCCCCCTGAAAGGGTACCAAGTAGGGCAGACTCACTTCCATAGCAAATTAATGGGCATCTGCAATGAAGGCAGCTGAGGGCTTCGATACGTTCAGAACAAGGAGGAGTGGCAGAAAAAAAATAATAAAAACAAAGACAACAAGAAAATCCTCCTTTTTTTTAACCCAACATAATCAGACACTTAAAGAAGCAAGGAGGCATACAAATCTCACACCAAACCCAAAATACTTGTTGAAGAGAAGAAGGACATGAACTAAAGAAAATTTCCAGAGGACAATCAGTGTTCACCCAAGTGTTGCTTTTTGTAATTCCATCTCTTGTGCAGCTTCAGTATCTCTGTGTGAACACAAATACACGGGTGCATGGATGCAAACCAGACACCGCTCTAAGCAGGTTGATGGCACAATCTATTGAGCTAGTTTTTGCTGCAGGACCTCAGCCTCTTCCTATAGTGTCTACCTGCCCAAATCATAAAGTTATCGTGTAGTCAGGTACTTCACTGTTCCTTCTCTCAGGTGTGATGTGGGTGTTTGATGTGGAAAGTGTTGGCGCTTATCAAAGACAAGAAAAATCCATCAGGTCTGAAGCCATGAAGAGGTCCCCGTGGCTCCAGTGAATGGACAGAACACATGCTAAAGAGGCTTTGTACACAGCAGAACAAATGGAAACGTGCAGAAGGCAGAATACCTGGAGTTTAAAACCATTCTTTGTTCAAGTTCCCTCAAAGAGTGAATAGAGTATGAATAGGCTGAATCTGCAAAGACACCAAAAATGCAACTCTCGGAGGCAGTTTTTAAAAAGCATTAGACAAACACTCTAAGGGAGGAAAAACAGACACCAAGATTTCTCAGAGTCACCAAGTACCACTGCACACTACTGCAGTGCTTGGGGGGAATTTGAGACCAGAAAACTGAAAACGTTCAACAGTTAACACTGGACATGTTACAAAACTCTCAAAATCAATAGGCAGTTTCTGCAGTCCTTGCTGAAACCCTTTAAGCTCAAATAATTCCCATGTTACACAGGAGCTTGTAAGGATGGCAGAGTTTATTTTCATATTCTTGACTGGGAATAAGTCAGTACAAGAAATAAAGAAAAGCTATTGTTTTCGTCCGAGCAGCTTCCACTTTGTCCGAGCAGGATTTTCCATTGTGTACTCACATGGCATTGGCAAACAAGCCAGCCTAATGAAACCACACTGTCTTTTCACCCGCTAACTTGAATTGCACATATGCAAAGTTTTAAGTACTGCGTGTGCCCTTTTAACACACGTAGTATTGTTCCTGCTGTATTAGTCACGGGTTTTTTCTATTTTATTTCTAATTTCAAGATCAGCAATTCACATTATCAAGTGTTCAGATAATGCTGACACACATATTCAAAGTCAAATACACTTAACCTACTTTTAAGAGCACTACTGACTTAAAGGCTGTATTGGGGAGGTCTTATCACAAAAGCCAGGGCAAAGCCAGCACATTTAATGAAGTTTCCTTACCTTTTTTCTTTGGAAGTTCACATCGAGTTTCATTGAGGCGCACTTGTTCAGTGTGTTCAGTCGTCTACAGGGCAAAGCAAATTCAGAAGATTAGCAGCCTCTGGTTAAAGGGCATGACTCTTCCTAAGTTCAAAAGCTTTTCTCTTATTTGCCTGTAGCGTGCCAACTGCGTACAACAGGCTTAAGAAACGATCCTGGTTGTATTATTCCAGGCTGTAAGACCACTGCATCTTAGGGAATCTTAGCGTCACCTTACTTGATAGCCAGGTTTTATACATTGCTTTTTAATTCATAGCCATTTAAGTACTTAGCAAAGGGAACGGGTATAAACAAACACTTCTGAAGGCTGGGAAAATGACAAGAGAAGGAGGTAAGTTGCTTTCTGGAGGACTGTAACTTAATTGGTCTAAAACAGGGATTTCAAAGCACTGGTGAAAGACAAAAGAAAGAGATGTAGTTCTTGGCTTTAGGCAGCTAGCACCTCATTTAAAAAGTTGACATAAAGAAGAACTTTTAGCAGTAAGTTAAATGTTTCTCCACAGCCAACACTTCCTTTCCCGTACCTGTGGATCTTTTAGGCAGGTTAACACACCCAACACGTAACAAGTCTAACATCTTTAAATAAATATTTTTAGTTATTTTTGACCATGTTCATAATGATGTTATCAGGGACTCTGCAACGCTTCTGCTCCTTAAATCCGAGGCTATCCCACGATGATAGTGGGTTGAAATGGCAATCTGATAAAGAGGGAAAGTGAATGTGTGTGTGTGTCCATGTGCACACAGAGGACAAGAAAACATGCTCTTTCAATAGAGAACTTACCACGTTGTTCATAACTGATTAGTTTTTATCTACACCTACAGGTCCTGATTCATGAAACCATCCATCTTCCAAAAGCAGAGGCTCAGAGTTAAGTATGTTCGACTTTGAACATCTTCCAGATTTAGGGCTGAATTTGAAAATGAAGAGGGGCAGAGTGGGAGAGCCACGTGCCCACAAGAGTCTTGTGTAGGCTGCCTGCATCTCCTGTGTCTGTGCAGCAAGAGCTGCCCCTGTTGCTTCTGGGTCTCAGGAAGAGGCTGCAAGTCTCCAGAACTGATAACGTTTGAAATGTATGCGATAAGTTACAAAGACACACGAAAAAAAAGTAGCAAATCAATAATATAATCTCTCACATAGCATAAGAACATTATGGCATTAACATATTCCTCCCTGGGACTTCTAATATGAGAAATCCTTTCAAACTGCCAAAGTACCAGCCTACCAAATATGGATCTTCCTTAAAAAAAATTCCCTCACAAAATATCACCTGCTCATTTGTAGATAAACTACTCCTAACTCAAGCCAATAAACCCGTTACGCCATATCAGAAAAGTCTTGTCCTCATCATATTAATGTGAGTATAATGCATGCATAAACACACCCCGCATGCATGATAGTAACGGTCTTGTAATAAATTTCAGGCTTTGTGGCTCTGTAGCTGTATCTTCAGCCTTCTGCCCACAAATCCTCCTCCTCAGGGATTACAGCTATCATTGCAAAGCTCATCTTTTGCCCAAACATGGAATTTCTCAACCCAAAGTTGCATTTTCTTGAGAAGGTGGGTCTAAATAATGTTCAGCACTTCTTTTGAGTGCAATATGTTTACATTTGCATATCGATATTGATCCCAAATATACAGAGGCACAGACACATTTTCAAAGGACTCCAACCCAGCTTTCTATCTGTGGAGACAGCCTCCTCCGTGAGGTGAACCGGAGGCTCAGGACGGAGACCCTGCGTAGGGACCAGTGCTCCTTCCATTCACTACGGTGCCGTTTGCCTTCTAAAAACCAAGGAGCAAGCCACGCATTTCAGGAGCAGCAAGATGAGGAAGCGACAGCCCGTGACGTAGCCTTCGCCCTATTTGCACCCAGGTGCCTCTGGATGTGTCCAGCAGGCAGCAGAAAGTGCCATGGTATTTCTATTAAGAAGGGCTGCTTCTTCAGCATGGAGAGGTCCAGAAGGCACATGGTGAAACCAACAAGACCATCCAAAGCCATCACTTTCCTGCTAACAGCATTTGAGAGTGAGATGGTTTCAGCAGAGACTCAGAGGTCAGCTTTACAAAAGTGAGTATCATTACTTTAACTGGAGGCTTGGGAAGCCACAACATTGTCGTGGCTGCTTTCTAACTTGGCTTTGCTGTGAAGGACTCACTTCATTAGAAACAAAACTACTTTTCACTGGGTGGCAGGGGCTCAACCTCAGGTTTAAAACTCACCCATCTACAAAGCATTTTCATGCTTTCTGGGGCTCTTCCAGTGCTGTGGAAAGATTTGCCAGTGAAATTAGAGAACTAATGATCATATTTGTGAGCTTGCCTGGTACTAACTACTCCAATCAAAGCCAGTTTGTTTCAACTTTTTATGCCTCGTTGATGTGCCAGCGGTGGCAGAAAGCTTTTCTCATCTGCTTAAAGTCATTAGATGACTGACAGCCAAGTCCTCAAGAGATCTTTCAAAACACAAAAATAAAAGTCTCTGGCTACAAAAGGCTGTCACCAATGTCCCAGTCGAAGTGAGAGAAGCACTACACTCTCACGTCACTGCTTAAAAACATGAGAAAGGACTGCCTGTTTGCAACGTTAACAAAACACAAAATCTGGACTTGAGAAAAGATAGGAAAACCCAATTAAATAAACACAAGAAAGGTGGCTATATAAAAATCAAATCATCTTGGATGCATTTGAGTGCTTGTCTGGAAAGCTCTGCAGTGTTCAGGGGAAGCCTGCAAAATATTTACTACAGCAAGTGCTTCGCTGATGTTAATTTTCTTCCCCAGGCCATCACAGGTGAACACTGCCTCTATGGTTTAACACTTCTCTCTGTGGTGAAACATCACGTCTATGTTTAAAATGTCCTTTGATACAATACTTAAACACCAATGGAGTGATTCAGGAGCCCAAACAGAGATATCTGATGTCATTTTAGATCCCCTAGAGTATCCAGCCTGGTTTTCAGCTGCTGCAGGTCTTCTTGGTCCAGCCAGCTCGTGGAGGAGTCTGACATATCTTAGGAGATCTAAGATGGCACTAGACATAGGTATTTAGGGCTCTGAATCCCCACCTCAGTGCTGTATTTATTAACACTTATGATGGAAGTTCTTCAGAAGTAGGAAATCTCTGTTTTTTGCGTCCTGTACAGCACTAAGCAGTGTTTACAAATAAATATGAGCTTGTAGCAATGCAGGATCCAATTAGCCGGAAAACCTTGTGAGGGTCCTGTTGTCCTGCTTGAAGAGCCATCCAGATAATAGGAAGACAACTCTGAAGGGAGTCCATGCATTCCCGTGGACCTGTTCTGCAGGTGCTTCCAAGCAGCTGGTGGGGAATGCAGCCACGGGCACCGGCCAGTCATGCAGGACGAGGCACCACGGGGAGGGCTAGCAGGGAGAGCACCGTGTCTCCTACGTTGGCAGACCTGCAAATGTCCTCTCTTTTGCACTGTGACGAGGCAAACACATTTTATGGTTCTGTAAACTCCTCTCAGAGGGAAACACTGCACTATTTCTTTGTTTTGTCATTACTCCTAGCCAAGTTTAGGTGCTGCATATACATGCCTCCTAGCTGGCTGCTCCTGGTTCTGTGCAATTTGGGAAGAGGACATCTAGTTCCTCATGCTGGGCTCTGCTGAGGTCTGAACACTGAATAAGCATCTTTCCAGTACCGGCAGGGCTGGTGTGTGAAGCTCACACCGGCACATCCGTACGCTACCGGTTTTGTGTGTGAAGAGAGTATGCTGTTTCCCAGTCCTATCACTTCTTATCATGGTCGCAACTGAGTAAGGTACCTTATAGGCTACGCGCTCACACGAGGTGAGTCAACTCTCCTTGAGATCAGCAGGAACCTTTCTACTGACTTCAAAGCAGGGCTTTCCATACTGCACACGGAGAGCCGGGCTTACCTGCTAACAGCACCTAGAGCAATATAACTCAGCAGACGGTACTGACTATACAATCACCACTGCAAAACTCTAATGGTAGGATGTCCCATATACAGCGACCTTTGGATTATTTACAAGCTACCTAAGAGACACTAGCTATGGAAAAAAAGGCTGCTGGCTGCTTGGCACAATTCAAATTTTAAAAGCTTGTTTTAGGGGCCTATATATCAAGCTATTACATACTTGTTCTTTATATTCTTAGCCATTGTATTTATGTGAATACAACAAGTACAACACGGATTGGCGTTTTCTTCTCACCCTCTTATCACAGCAGCCACAAAAGTTCCCAGAGCAGAGTTGGTTGCTGCTATTTTGGAAATGGCGCAGAGATCCAGCTATAAAATTTTCATGCCCAATTATTATTTTGGCAGGCTGACAGCATTCGCCTGCAGATTGCATGGCAATTTTCTATTGTTCATTACTCAATAAAATCCGAGTGGAATCTCTTGATAGATACGCCTCTAACCCAAAGGCCTCAAATTTGGTCTTTACTCTGCCAAATTTTCAAGTGATATTGTAAACAGCAGGAGTGTTAGAATATCTCAAAAAGGTCACTGAAATCTTTTACAACAGGGAGTCTTAGGCTTTCTGACTAAAATACCTCCAGCTGCATTAAAAAAAGTTCCTCTGCATTTGTACCTCACGTTGTCTTGTATACTGCAATGCCATAAGAAAACTGATTATAAAATGAGGTTGAGAGTCTCATTTCAATCCACAAGAGCAGAGAAATTCAGTGTTTAGGCTAGAACCATTACCACTCAGAGCTAAAACTCTGCTCAAACTGCTTATCCACTCTGGCACTCCAGCTTTAAAATTATCCTCCAAATAAAAACGAGAACCCCATTTTGTTCAGTACCACGAGCTGAATGCACTGGTAGTGTGAAGGCTTGGTCATGCATAGCTTCAAGGGCAGTTTTGGGTGTTTAAAGCATGGAAGTTTGGCTCTCGACCTGGGAATTGGTGCATACAGAAATAATAACCAACCTTTTTTTGACTTGCTATTTCACAAAAGTGCATCACAGCCTGCAGGTCTTCTATGAAATACCAGCATGCACCTTGTAGTAACGCCACCACAGAGCAAAGCAAGGGTGGAAAGCTAGCCACGGTGGTCAGCCGAGCTGTGATGATTTCCAGTACACTGGAAAACTTGAATGTTGGCTTGATAGCTAATACAGCAACAAAGCTGGTACTGGGGGCAGCGGCTGACACCATTTACTCTTTCTGATTAACCCAAATCTTGACATTCGGCACAATCACATTTTACGGGTTGCTCTCAGCTAAAGGTTTGGAGCCGCTGAGTTACAGCAAATTAAATGTCCGCGATCCAAAAACATGACTCTTCCATCTACGTAACCTGTACAGAATGCTTCTATTTCTACCTGGCTAGTATAAGAGGTGTTATTCCTTTTTTCACATCTGAACTGTTTAAAAGCTCCCAACAAAAATTTAAGTCAACAGGTGGTGTCTTCTGAACGAAATCATTACAGAAAAAGTTACTAGACAGTCATAAACTCTTTATCTTTGAATAAAATCATTTGCAAAGATCTGGGTCTATGCTTATGTACTACAGGTCTCAGCACTATCACTTGATTTAGGCTAATATAAAGCATTTTGTCACAAGTGCATCTCTTCAGCTGCTAGGTTATTTTCCAAAACCTCATGTTTCAAAAAAATAGCAAAAAAAAATTCAGTCTTTAGCTGTTCAACTCACAAACAAATCCTCATAAATATATAAGCCTAGTGTAACTGTTGTAATCTGTGAGTCTACAGAGAGGCCAGAGGAGCAAGAGGTGAGTTGTTTCCATTCAGCTGTGTAGGTGTTGGATGCCTGGTGACTATGGCTGAAGTAATACCATTGCCAGTTACTTCAGAGGAGAAAGACTGGGGAGAGTCACAGAGCTATGGAATGACTGCACCTTACCGTTTTGCTCTCACAGACAAGAGGCAGGGACAGACATCTTACTTGCACTTTTGGATGGTCCTTCAACTTTGTGGGAAAAGGCAGAGGGGAAGAGACCTCAAGCTCCTACCACCTCCCAGTTCCCAAACTACAGCAAAGTATGCCTTCCACCACACCAGACTGAAGAAGAGAGATGCACGTACGTGTGGAAAGAAGGTTTCTCTAGGCATGGGCATAGTAATCTCCCACTGTACTGAACAGCAGTAAGTCAAGTCTGCAGTTATTCTGCATCTCCGCATTCTTGAGAGCAATCACTGAAGGATCCAGGTCTTTCCTACTGATTTGTCTTCAGACACAAAAGCTACTACACAGAGAGAGAGAGAGAATATTCTGTTCCCCATATCTGTAATAGACAAAATGAGAAGCAATAGGTCTTGCTTGCAGCAAGGGAGTTTGGGAAAGAATTCTGACAGCTACACCCAGGAATTACCCAGATCCTCCAGGAAGGAGGGTATCTCTCGGGATGGAAAGGTGGACTAGATGAACTCTCTTCCAGTTTTATTTTCTATGGTTCTCAGAAACCCTCTCTGCTGTCCTCCACCACAGACTCATTAATGCCTGCAATGCACAGTATGATGTGCAGTGGAACAGCATATACCCTCTGACGACTTTAGCCACAGTTGCAGAAGGCGAAATAGAGCTTTGTCCAATTATCTTGATGTTGGCGTTGTGAAAGTTTCCATAACATGTAATAAAGCCTCCTTGGTTCTGGGCCAGCTGCTCCTTTGTCCTTGCTGAAGAGGAGAGGAGCAGAACCCAGCTTGAGCCGAGCACAGGAGAAAGAAAAGGGGAACAATGCCTCTGCAATGTGGTTTTGCAAAACTACCGCAGAATTGCTGCTTTCAGTCCTGGGGGACAGTACTTGAGCAATGCAATACGGTATATTCATCACAGGCAGAGTATAAAAAGCCAGATAAACAGCAAACACAAGCCCTCTGGGAGGGGCAAACCAGCGAGTAGTTGTAGCAGCTGTACTACTGCGGGGTTCTGGTCCCACTTCTGTTACTGATGCCAAAAAGAGAGTACCGAGGGAATTTCAGCAGCAGGAAAACCACATTGCTGCCAGAGAAAGTACTTGCTGAATTCTGTGCAATGAAGTTTCACCTTTTCTGCTGTGCTTGGACATGAGAGTTATTCATGTGCAACTCAAATGTGACTCTCATTTATTCGGGGGTTCCTTGTACTACTGCTAGTTCTTCCTTAAAAGGCAGGTGTTTCAAATCCATTGAATTTGGGTCTTCTCAAATCATGTGATGTTTTCTGTGAGTGTAGTGGGTCTTACTCCAGGATTTTCCAGGAGAGAAATGAATTCAAAATGGTATCATTATAGATACCATTGCTTAATTCACATGGACAACCAAACATCTCTGCTGTGGCTTCTGCTGCTATGCTAACAATAACAAATCAGCTTATGTTTTTAAATTATCAGAAAAGAAACTTTAAGTGTTATTTACCTGCAAAGAGGTTCTACAAGGTCCTTCTCAAGAAAATCATGATCTTTCTTTACTGCAGCGATGTCAATGGGAAACTGAGAGTCTGTAAAAGATGACACAGTATTAAGATGACTGCTTGCTATTCAAATGAAGATACATTGTCTACATCTCAAATGCTCTGTTTGTGCTTGCTCACTGAAATCTAGTATGACCAATTTCACTCAGCTCTGGTTCCTTTTCAGCTGTATCTATGACCCTTTCAGTCACTTCTTTTTTTTTTTTTGTTGTTGTTAAAGCTATAGTTGAACATCCTGTGCACCAGAGAGCAAGATTATTTCATTTTGGCTTTAATAAGATACTCAATTGTTGGCTGTTCTTTCTAGCATCTAGAACAAACTAATGAGATCAGGGAATTACCAACACACTTTCTTTATCCACATCAGCAACAAGGTTCTTCATTCCCATCAGTGACTTAATGAGTTATTTGCTAGACAGACTTTTCCCATGAAACAGAAACGTTCTGCGCTTTTTGCTTTTAATACAGGTCCCAATAAAAACAAACTCAGACAAAGGGTTACTCGAGTAACAGAGACAAAAAAAAAAAAGGCCCTGAATTATAACTCCCAGTATTAGCTAAAAAGCCAGACCAGCGTGCTGGAAGCTGACATTTGTAATGAAAAGTGACATGGCTGCAACACATTAGTGGGCTCCATAACGGTGGGACGGGTTCCAGCTCTGTGGCTGCTCTCCAGATTGCTCTGCCATGCTTAGGTACCGCAGCAGGATGCTGGGATACGGAAACTGCAGCCAGCATTTTCAGACACTAGTGATTAACACTGACATAATAGATTCCTGTAAAAAGGACCTTGTTTTCAAAGACGCAGACTGTCTAGAGCACGTATTGACTATATGGGACCTGTGGGAGCCCAGCACAGGTTGTTTTATGGAGGGAACATCCCTTTGAGTTCAGCACACAGCGGGCTCTCCTTTCTCTGGGGGAGTCGGTATCCGAGACACTCTGTTTACAAGGCAGACACAAAAGAGCTACTGGGTGCCCAGGAACTGTGGTAGACGCACGTCAGATTTGGTCTGGCAGGCTTATTAGTCTTAGTCCCTTGCTGGGTTTAACAGAGCCCGCCTGACTCCTGCAGAGCCACCTGAGCATCTCTGCATGGTGCTCCTAGACCCCAGGCACCCGAGTAGCCCATCAGGACCCAGCTCCTGAGCCCTGAGGGACCTCAGCTGGCCGTCAGAAGCCATGGAGGCATCCTCAGCATCATGCTCCCTACCACCCTCAGCCCCACGTGAGGGGATGGGTGGCATCAGAGCTAGCTCTCTGCAGAGCTGGCTCTGACCTGCAAGGTTTCTTGGCCATTGCTACATGTGTGGAGCCGTGCCGCCTCCAGACCCAGGCTGACCCTGGAAGGCGTCCAGCGGCGTTTGGCAGAGCTGTGCTTCGGCTAATAAGCCCAAGAGGGCCTGAACTGGCTCTGTGTCTCTGGTAGACAGAATATGCAGCTTGGGAAAAATGAGGATCGGCTGCAGTATTCTTCTCAGCATCGAGTTAGGGACAGCAGGAAAAACCCAGCCCCAGTCCCCAAGCTGCTCCTGAATGCCGCAGCAGTGCAACCACTCGCACTGCCCTTGGGGATGCCACTTCCCTGGCCACGAACTTCACAGCTAGGAAAGGAACATGGCCATTTGCTTTGAGTCAGTGCCAAGATACTAGCTTTTCTTGCTTTGCAAATCTAAAAAGCAGCTCAGATTATTCACTTTTGGTAACTTTGCAGCATTTTTCAATCTTATTTTCAGTAAGATTGAAATTTTCAGTAACTTTCAGTGTTTTCAATCTTAGTTTAGACACAATTCAGGAAGTTTTTTTTTTCAAAAAAAGAAATCTGTGTATTTGGATTTTTGTACTTGGTTTTGGTAACCTTTGAGATTTACACAAACTAGGTCTCTGTCTTTTTTTTTTTTTTTTTAATTCCCATGGCTATGAGGGCAAGAATCTTACTTTTCTTTAGGCACTGGTATGACTCCAGCAGCTGAAGCTTTGTGAAGCAGCCAGCCATAGCCATAACTCAGTCAAATGTAGAGTTGGCTGACTGCAAGCTCTCCTGGCAAGGGCCCAATGCACTTTCAGTACTGCACAAAGAGGAGAAAAACCTACTTACCCTCATAGAACTGAGCATATTGGGGAAATCCAGCTGCACGTAACCAGTCACACGCTTCCTTTGCTTCGATTTCTGAGCCGAAAGAGAAAAAAAGGAAAGTTCACACTTTGTTATTCTGCATTAGAAGTTGTTTTCATTACAAGGAAACAGCAGAAAGACTTGGTAGTAGCTGTTTGTTGCTAAAAAGTATTGTCATCACTCTGATTTCTTTACAGCATCAGAAAATAAAACAGAGTCCCTCAAAGAAATCCACCTGCCTCCACAGGACCCTGGGCTTTGCGTAGCTGCTTGGTGTCCGGGATGAAATGTTAATCATCTCCACATAGCAGGAGAAGTTGCTCAGCCAGGTCTGTGTCCTGTCCTCCCCCAAGGGTAAGTTGTTGGGGAGGGAAGAAGATGAAGCAGGGTGGAAATGGGACGACAAGGAGCATGCAGTGTGTTTTCTCCTGCTCTGACACTTCTCGTGAAGAAAAATCCCACGTGAAAGCCACTGAAAGCTCTGCCAGGAAAACCCCCGTGCAGGTCTTACGTTACTGAAGGGACAATTGCACAGGTAGGATGTGCCTTCCTACCTTTAGCCATCTGAACTCCATTACGTAGATAAAGTCAACAGAAAGACAGTGACTTCCAAAGGGTGATTCATTTCACCTTAAAGTAGTGTCTAAACCAGGCGGGATAAATCAACTACTGACAATCCTTTTCTCTTGTGGCTGCTAACAGAGTGAGGATAAACAGCTACAGGTATGTCTGTGCAGCTAAATAAAATAGATAGAGGCAGTAGCTCCGAGCACTGGACCCCAGGCCGTTCACTCTTTAATTTTAATCCAATTCCAGACCTGTTACCTGTTTTGGATAGTTTCAGTTATATATCAAGACAAATCTTTTCTTGAGAAGGCTAGTATTAAGCAGTGAGGAGAGGAATTCTGTCATCTTGTCTCTGCCTTTCCACTATTTGGAAGTACAGACACAGCCGGTGCTGGACTAGATTTCAAACAGCTTTCACTGGATAAGATGTATCCTACCCCTATGGAAGAGGTAGGGGAATCATCAGCTGGATGAGAGAATAGTCCCTCCTTATTTTGAAGGTGACAGTAGGGAGGGGCAGGTGAGCATGAGGGAATGGAAGAAAATAATGTTCAAGAGGGGCACTACATAAGACCTACATCTTTTTGCACAGAAGAAGCAGATCCACCCTCCGCAATTACTAAAGCAGTAGTAAATGAACGTCAGCTACAGAAAAACAGAGGATAAATTTTGAAGTGTCTCCAGTGAAACAGACTTTGTGCACTCCATCAGTTACACACACGGTTATGCGTCCGACCTCTGAGATGACCAAAGCATGTTGACAATAGGGTAGTCAATTTTTATCAAGCTGCATGGGCTCATTTTATGGAGACCTGAACGCAGCATGCCAAGTCCGGCACTGCCCGGCCGTGCGGGCACCCGCACTGCCTGCATGTGCAGCTGCTCCCAGAGGAAGCACATGAAAATAGAGGCTCACCCAGATCAATGTGGGTTGCTGGGGAAACCTGGGCAACATGTCCCTGCTGCCTAGATCTAGATCAGGATCTACCGCTTGAACAGTTTTCGTTTACAAGATCAAAGTCAAAACACGTATCTGCACCGCGTACATTTGCAAAACGCAAAGGAATGGAGTGCGCAGGTGTTGAAGAAGGTAGACGTTTTAGATTGCTTATTATTCAGCCTGAATGAACGAGTCAAGGGTTTTGGCACATACGCAGTTGTGAAATCTAGGCAGCCATAATACAAAACCCTAAATATAAAACAAGCAAAGGAACTGGAAAAAGAAAATCAGGTTCGTTTGCTCTTCTGCATGTTCTGCCTTGCATGCAAAAATATTCCAGTTGTAAATCTGTTTTCTACTAAAGTGCATTTTTGTAGATAGGAGATGCTGGCCTGAGTTTTTCCCCATGTAATTCTGTTCGAATCACTCATTATACCTCAATGACTTTACTGACTGAACCTCACCATAAAACTTGCTTTGAATGTAGTCTGCAGTATGTCACCCACACACCTTTCTGATCCTCTAAATACTGAGTCATGCCAGGAAATTTTACTGCAGAAATCAAAACTCAGGATACGCGTTCTATTTTATCAAAAGCCCAATTTTCCAAAGACGAGTAGACAGCCAGTAACATCTCTGCAATGGCCACAATCGTTAGCAGTGCCAAAAAGGATTTACCACCAGGTCTGCATTTGCTTTGACATTAGTTCATGTCAAGGCCAAAAAAAGGAGTATGAAAGTACATTCAGTTCTTAACACTGCACAAAAGAATGAGCAGCTTACATAAAACACGGCTCTCACTACTGCACATCTGTGTGCTGAAAGCCCATCTCTATTATGTTCCAGTGAGACTGAATAGTTTTATTAAATGCTTGGGAAAAATACAAGTCTTTATACTTTTTTCTTTTGCTTAATTCAATCTCATGAGACTCAGACGAATCAATCCCATTTCAAAATGTATTTTACAACTCAGAACAGCTGTACGTACATTCTAGCTTCATCGAGCCTGGAAGCACAACTAATGGAGGCTGTGGGTGATGGAGAATGCTACCATTTAATGCTCTTATATGCTTATCATATTTCTATGTTTTTTGCAGTTGAGTACTCAGAGGAGCTTGCTGAGGAATCTTCCTGTAGGTCAAGTGAGATCCAAAAAATCTCAAGTTGCAATGGGTGAACAATTGCATGGAATAACCAAGGAAGTAAATCTCACCCACTGTGGTTTTTTTTTTTTCCTTTTGTATGAGGCTGTTTGTAACACACCGAAACTAGTCAGAAATTATTGATGGATTAACTTCTGCCTTGAAAGCTTTTGACTGTGTCTTCCACGAAGGAAGCTATTGGGAGCATTCTCATTTTCTGAATGATCACCTGAAAGAAACAGATTCAGCCTTGAATAAGATTTGCTAAGTCAGCTTCCAGGATACTGGGTCTTGGACATGCATCAGTGCCCAGTTCCCTCTCTTCTCTCTTTCCTTTTTGGTCTTATTCAGAGGACAGCAGAAGGGGAGAAGTGCAATGTGCTGCTGGCCCAGCCAAAAATCTGACTTTTCTCATACGACTGTATTTCCACTGGCTAAAGACACCTGGTCCAGCCATTCCCCTCTTGGCCGCTCCTGCAGTTTAGGTGAAAAGGAACAACATAGGACTTACTCCTCAGCATGCACCAAAGGTGATTTCTATTACCTTGCTCTGGGCATGTAATCCAAGTTATAATTCAGAATGCAATACAGATTACTTCATTACTGGATATTGTAATGCTTAAAACATAATTTGAGATGCTCAGTTTAACCTTCTCTTTGTGTGCACATACTCTAATACTTGATTTTTGTTACTTGTTAGTTAAACATCAGTGAAGACTTCTTTGAGAAGGGATGAATACAGCATGAAAACATCCTCGCTGAAGCTGTCAATGGAGGGTTGCAGAAATACTTTTGGCAGCGTTGGTCCAGTTCTGTTCCCACATCCAGGCTACTGCAGGGGTCTGAACCAGCTTGCGGCAGCTGCACTCTCTTGGTTCAAACCTGCAGGACCTGGAAAACTACATGTGTTCACAGATGACTCCAAGGCAGCTTGTTAACAGCACAGAGAAGAGTTTGTCAACAGCACAACACAGAAGAGTGATTTGAGAGAGGACGTGGCTCGTAGTCTTGTGCTGAAGGGCTAGCAGGAGTCACAGCTTCTCCCAGAAGCACGTGAGCCACCACCGACCCAGAAGCAGCATCTCCCTTGGTGTGACCAGAAGGCTGCTCACTCCAGCGCACCTGATGGTGGGTTTGTGCTTATGCAGTACTGCCCTGCTCTGCTGACTGAAAAAAGTCAGGGATAATTTACCTACTGTTTTCCACTTGCTTGGGCAGCAGTTAATGACAATCATTAATTATTAAGGCCAGATGATAATTCAGTCACAGATATCGACACGCATAAATATGTCTCACAGTACTTGAATTCTCAGGGCTGTTTTTGTTCCATTTTTAGTTGAAGCTTGACAGGAAACAAATTTCTCTTTTCCAGGTCACTTTTCTACCAGTAGCGACTTATGATTGAGATGCACACACACGAAAGCCCTCCACCCACACTTCTGGGGAGATCGGGGTGATGATCTCCTCATGGCCTCCACAACCCCTTCATCTACCAGCTCTTCCCAGGAGGTATGCTCAAAGTCCCCTGGGCACAGACGTTGCTGCTGACCTCCCCCAGAGGCCCCGAGAAGTTGTCCCCTGCTTCACCAAAACATTTCAGTGCACATATGCAAGCAGGGACTTAAAACCTTGTCAAACTCCCTGTTAATCAGCCAAGCCATCTTTTTTTTTTTTTTTTTAAATTTTCTCCTTATGCGATTGTTTCTTAATCTTTCCTCCTGGAGTTGTCCTACTGTGTATTAAATTAAATGTTTATCAGAGACACTGAGTAGCCCAAAGCTGTATAGCACAGTAGAGATTGAAGTGCGAATCTCTGATCCATTTTTTTATTTATTTACGATGTAAGTAGAGTGAAATAAGGTGAGAGAGATTCGCCCAGGAAACTTGACAGATGTTCAGGGCACAGCTGGTATGCGGCTTTCAGTCCATGCTTAGTGCTTAGCGGGTCTGAGCTTGTCTCCCACAGACCATGTGGGTGCTCTGGCTATTCTGAAGCTGAAATGGAGATGACTGCTCGCAGTCTTTCTCTGTCTCCCAGCACTTTATCTGATTCTTCACAAACTGTTTTGATGGTGCCCAACACCAGAGGAAGACTCCAGCAGCCAAGTGCCACCAAAGGGGACATCCTGCCCTGCCTGCCCTACGCTGGCTGGCTCCTTCTGCTTTCTGTCTCTGAATATCGGTGCTAAGACCTAGATACTACAGTTCTTTCCCTTTTCCTGTCCAGACATCAGCATTTCATCTTGTTTCTGCCTTTCTGCCCACCTCCCTCTTTCTCGTCTATCTTCTGTTTTGATGTTTCTCCCTTTTTTTAAAACTATATTTTTAATTTAAAATTCAGATATCCTTTTGCACAATGCAGTGAAACAAATAGCAACTAGAATAAATAAGGTACATAATTACCCCATCAATTGTGTTTATGTCAACTTTATGTGATAACCTTTATTATTCGTCTGCCTGTAACAAATCACTGTTTATGCTCACTTTTTTATTCCCCCTATATTGCTCACCACTTAAATCTAATTTATTAGACTTAAGGTAAAATATCTGGGAGTGTTAGAGAAAATGATTAATTGAGTCATTGAAAATGTGTGTGTGTTACTGTGCCGCTGCATCAGTGAGCTCCAGTGGCCGTCACGAGCCGGTCTCTTAGGTAGAAGAGATCTCACTCCTGCGAGCGTTGTTTGGGAGTAGAGTAACAGCTTGGTTATAGCTCACAGGGTTTGCAGGTGGTTAGTCTGGTGCTATGCTTAACATTAACTTTTGGTCCTTGTCTTACTCTCTCCTTCAAGAGGAGAAAAACTGTTGGGATGAGAGAATTTGTACTGCATCTTCCAGTACAACATCTACCTGGCATTCTAGGGTCAGTTTAGAGGCCGAGCTCAACCCTGGGTTATAGTAACGCTTTTTACTCTCAGGAGCAACTGAGGACTTGCGTGAAATGTGAACCAGAGAATACTCCTGGGGAGGAAACATTGATTGTGTCTTAAACCTGAGGCACGCTCAAGGAAGCTGTAGAAACTACACGGGAGAGCTTCAGCCTTGCCTCGTTGGTCTTGATGCATCCCTTTTGCCCCATCTGCCTGTCACGTCACCAAGAAGCCATGCCACCACCTTGATGTCTTCCCAGAAGAGCACTCATGAGGACAGATGGGATCCTTAGGAAAGCTCAGTTCAGGCTCAAGCTGCATAAGAGCACATCCAGTGTGTTTCAGCTTCTTGTTGCAGCCCAGTTTGATGTACTTCAATGGCCCCGATTCCTCTCCTGCCCCTATAGCTCACAGTCCTTAAGATATTTATCCATGTAACTCTTATTAGCATTTTACAAACGTGGATTTAAAGCACTCCAGAAGTGCATAAGCAGGTTAGAGACAAGACTGGTGGGAATTAGGTGCCTGACTCCTTTAACTGCCCATAAAAATATGACTATGTCACTCCTCAGTTACTAAAACTCTTTGAAAACTGGTCTGGACAGACCAAATCCCAAATTTCTGAAGTTCTTCGATACCTAAACCCATTACACCATTGTCACTAAGTTACTATGTATGTCATTCCACTGAATGACATTTGCAAAGCTGCTTTGGAGCTAAGAAATTAGACTACAGTAGGGTAGAGGTGTTAAATTGTAAAGATCAGGAAAATATTTGTAAATATAAGAAAAGGTGACTTTCCAAGGTCACATAGGAAATTCACAGCAAAACAGAAGCTTACATCTATAGCTTGCAAGGTGCAGGTTAATACCTTAACTACTAGATTATGGTCTCGCTTCGCTGCTGCAAGCAGGTTGGTGTAGATCATGGAAAAACACAAAGCTTCTCATATTCCCTAAGGAAAAACTCCCCTGGAATCTAATAAAGACAGATACATTTTTCTGTAACATTTTCATGTTGCATTGTACCCACCAGAATTCTTTAAGAAGGAAAATTCTAAAGTTTTACTTACAGGATGGTATAAATTTTTGTGCAAAGGATATCAGTGTTTCTGAAGTTATTTAGGCTTTCAGCATAATTTCCTGAGAACTCCATTTGAGGGAATGCTTTTAGGTAGAGGTCTAATGGTTTACCCCATTCCCTTCCACTCTACAGGACTTTTCCAGAAGAATTCCAATAATAACACAAAGATAATTGTACCACGCACCTGTAAAATTACCATTTATAGTATGAATATATCATATTTAAATAAAACATAAGCATACAATGAATTTATATTATTTTACTACACTATGGTGCATACCCTTCAATAAATCCTGATAATAAGGTTTTCAAAAGTGGAATTTCATTGGAATTATTTTATATCATGCATATAATTACTATTAGAGGCAAGGTTATGTTTTGCAAGCAAGGAACAAATAAAGCTGTCAAAGTGTTATTTTAATAGACTTCAAGCTTTTGCAGAGTATTGTGGTACCAGTAATACAACAAAATATGGACCTTTTAAACTACTGTGGCTGCATATAATTCAAATGTCAATAGAAAAAGAACCTTTCAAGCTCCTGAGTAGTTTCTTTATGTGTAATTCTTTACACTTGGTGAATAATAGTCAGATGATGTCCATTCATGCTCTGACTTCATAGAAAGGTTGAAAATGAGAAGCATGATTATTTATGGATATGAAAAAAAATCTCATATACTGAGAGATGAAAAGATTGGGACTGTTTACCTTGCAGAGCAGATGAATAAGGAAGGGTTATGATAAAAGGGTACAAAATAAGGTGTAATACAAAAATAGGAAATTGGGAACTTCTATTCACTCTAGCTTGCAGCACAAGGACAGGGAGATTAATGAAAAGGGTGGAATGAACAAGATGGAAGGCAATCTGAACTGATAAAGCTGTTTTTTTTTAAAGCAATCTATACAATTCATTGCCAAAGGACACTGGGATCGGGAGATGAGTGGGGTCAATACTGAGCTGGAGTCTTATCTGACTACTCACTGCTACCACCACAGATTTGGAAAAGGATTCTCCAGAATGGAATAAATGAAACCAAAGTAAACACAGCGTTATGAGATTATTTTTTCCTGGTTAGATGACCCCTTATGAAGCTTTTCCTTCTGAGTTACTGACAGTTAACTGTCTGCCTATTGCTCAAACATAGTCTGGGACTATATAAACTGTTTCTTTCAATGACTATGACAATTGTTTTGTTCCCTACTATAATCAAATCCTGTGCAGCCCAGCTGGAAGACTTCTTGTCAGACTTGTAGCTTGAGCAAGGCTGCATTTCCCAAGAAGGATGAAGGAAGGTATGTTATTCTGGCAAGGAGTTAGGAACCTAACTCCTCTTTGAGTGAAAGGATTATGCTGAATTCCTTTCCTACATGAATGGCATACTGGTAAAACTGGTAGGCCTGAGATTTATAGGAGGTTCACCAGGCATGAAACTTTACAGTTCTGGGAACACTGTGCCTGGATTAATATTTTTCACGTGTAGATCTCATCAGAGCTAGGTATACAACACAATGGTTTCACTCATGCTGATAACATGAAGGCAGCTATGCAAATAACGTCTCAATGACAGGGAAAACACCAACAGTTTGCAGTGTAGGAGAGACCTTTGTACGATGTGCTACACCCTACAAGCTCTTTAAGCTGAGAGGTGACTTGCAGGGGCCATTGAAGCAGCCAGCATAGCAAACCAGCAGGGACACAAGGACACATAAAGACCTCAGGAGCAAGAAACAGCCTGAGGGACTCACTATTCAGAGTAATTTGCCACCCTTCCAGGCAGACATCACTGTCCCTAAGAGTCTTTAGCATAAAATCAGTTCCCTGGGGAATTCTCCCATGATGTAGACTTCTAAGCAACTTCCTCTGCTGAGGTACAGGCTATTCAGCACAATCAGGTACCTAAATATGAGAATGCAATGACATTTGGACACCAAGTAGTTGTCTTGATATTTGAAAGTCTCAGACATAACATTAATACCACAGCAAAGACATTTAATAGTGTCAACTGATGCTGAAAAGTCACATCACTGTTATATGGCTCAGCTATGTGATAAAACCAAGAGATTCAGGTCCTCCTTCGAGTGTCCTCTCCAAGTATTTGGTTGCTGCTTATCATCATGATCATTTCTATTTGCTGATGGTTTCCCCTTCTCCTCATTTTTCTGTATCTTCCACTCCAAAGTCACTTAAAACTAACTCTCTGCCATTCATTTCTTTGACATTTTTGGTACCCGCACATGTTCACTCAGGTAATACAACCTTATTTGATGCTAGCTTGTTTCCTTTTTTTGCCATCTTCCTTTTAAATTCCTAAACCAGGATTTTAAATCCCTCCTAACCTAAAACATCTCTCCCTATCTTCAAGTATCACTTCAAAACCACTTTTCTTCTTAGCTTACAAGTGATTTATACAATGCAGCACTTTGTGATGACACTAATAAAACAATAGCTTGCATCCCACATCTCATCTTGAGGCACTTTAAACGGTTATAAAAACTGATGCGAAAGTTATATATAGGGCTCACTTCATCCCTGGGTGAAATGCAGCTGCATTAGGATGAAATGTGGCAGCTGCATAAAAAAACGCTGCAGCAGTTTATGACAAGAAACAAGGAGAATACTTTACCCAGCTGAAACTGCTAACGGGATTTATGAGACAGATAAAATTCAAATATATATATATTGGGAGCTGACAAGGACACCAGACTCGCCTCCCTTTACTCTAGGAAAAATACTCTGGTGTCGCTAACGGGCAGAAGTGATTAAGAGCTCGGTTCCCTTCACATTCTCCCCCTGCCTCATTAGGATTTATAGTCCTTTTCTTGCCTTCTGACAGTCCCCATGAGTCCTGGCTCAGCACAGACTCGGAGGACAGGGTACCACCCACCCATTCTCCAGTACCACGCTGCCCTTCCCACCTATTTGGCCTGCCATTCAAAGCTGAGCACTGCGGACTTGAGAATTAACAGGGCTTTGATACATCAGCACCATATGTCCGCTGNCCCATGAGTCCTGGCTCAGCACAGACTCGGAGGACAGGGTACCACCCACCCATTCTCCAGTACCACGCTGCCCTTCCCACCTATTTGGCCTGCCATTCAAAGCTGAGCACTGCGGACTTGAGAATTAACAGGGCTTTGATACATCGGCACCATATGTCCGCTGAAAACTCGGTTTGGATAAAGGTATGGAAAATGTGAGTCTTTAAGGGCTATAATATATTGTATTTTTAATGTGGAAGGAACGTTATCATCTAGGTAGAGATGGGAAAACAATCTCATCCCTTGGGATCTATTCCAAAACTTCTGGTAACTCAGAGTCACTATGGGACAAATTTTGAAACCAGACTCTCATTTTATGAGTTTCTGCTTTCGGGATTCCAAGTTGAGAGATCCAGGCAGCATCTAAACTTCTATGTAGCATTGACCGAAGAGTGCCCTGAAGACCAAAACTGCTGCTGAGCTCCTATTTAGAAGGGAAATGTTGAGCCCAGATGATGCTTAGAATAGCTTCAAGTGTGTGCTCGCTGGCCGCCCAGATCTGCTATAAAGCCATTTTTACAATGTATGATTGATACTTCCATACCTAACAGATATTAATAATAAGTAGTCATTGAAACATTGCACCTACATGTACCTACTCATGTTATATGTTCATGTTACATATTTATATTATAGATCTTCTATTGGATCACTATTTTTGAAGAATGAATGGGCAAGTGAGTGGCCCACAGACTGCAAAGCAGCTTTGTAGAAAAGGACCTGGGGGTCTGGTGGACACCAACTTGAACACGAGGCAGCAACGTGCCTTTCTGGCAAAGGCAGCAGGTACCATCCTGGGCTGCATTAGGAGGAGTGTTGCCAGTAGGTCAAGGGAGGCGATCCTTCCCTTCTTCTCAGCACTGATGAGGCCACATCTGGTGTGCTGGTGTCCAGTTCTGGGCTCCTCAGTAAAAGGAGGATACAGATTTACTGGAGTGAGCCCAGCACAAGGCTACAAAGATGATTAAGGGACTGGAGCATCTGACAGATGAGGAGAAGCTGAGAGAGCTGGGACGGTTCAGCCTGGCAAAGAGGTCTTGGGGGAATCTCATCTATGTGTATAATATCTGAAGGGAGGATTAGAGTCATAGGAAGGGTAAGCACAACACCAGGGAGAGATGCAGCTAATAGGAAGTACGTATGTATCCATTCCAACTGTACCGCGACTGGAAACTTGCCATAACTCTGTACTTGGGATTGTACGTGTTGTTATCTTTGTACCTGGACTAACTCTTTGATTAGATTGCTAATACTTTAATTACAGGAGCAGTAAATTCGTCTGTCTGAACACAAGGCATGTTTCTTCAGTGCACATAAATGGCACAAGGTGTTTTGTCTGGTACTCTGCCCTTGAGATCTGTTTTGAACTTGGATGCAGCAGATGGACCCCAATACATGCAGCTTGCAGCTACGCTCCATCCTTGCAAGGTTTTGAAAAATGTAATCTCTTGCAAGGCTAGGGGAGATTTGCAAACAGCTTGAAATCAAGCAGCATGCAAGATGCACAAGGTCTCTGGAGTGGCCTGACATTCAGAGGGCTCCCAAGAGCATGTAGTGCTGGTCTGAGCATTAGTTTCAGCTCTCATAGGTATTTGTAAGTGCAATTAAAGACAGAGATTTAATGCCTCTGGAAGTCAAGGTTTTCAAACTCAGTGTCCTAAACTGGAGGTCAAGTTTCAGACTTCAACATCTCGCTTAGTTTTTCCACAATACTCAACATGGTTTGCATGTGTGCGGTACTGAAGTTAATTGGTCAGGCAATAATTGGAGCTCGTCAGATGAAAGGCACTATGGAATGCAGGAGAATGCTTCATGTTATAATTTGAGTGAAAATGTAAACAATACCCCAAAAGATAGATGTTGTCATTGTAAACTTTCTCTCTGAATTATGCAGATAAGTAGAACAAAACATAATTCCTTATCAACATATTAATTATTCTTTGATTATACCCTTCATGTGCTGTAGATGTTCAAATTACATGTGGGCAATCAGATATACATCACAGAATCTCTACCCATCCGAGGTGGTCTTCATGCTGCGAATTTATATTAAAGACTGAACATTAATATGAGACTAAATCCCCTTGGAGATAATACTTTGATGTATTAATAAAAAAGACTTCTCAGTTCTTGTTTATCATAAATTAAGATTAAAGCACTTTCTTTCGGAGTTCCATGTGAGATCAGTAATTTGCAGTGCAAGAAACATTGTAAGCTGCAGCACATACAGAAGAGCTCCAACATTCAAGACAGAGGTCCGAATACATGGCTCGTGCCAGAGAATGTAATGCAAAGTGCTGAACTCCCATCTGGTGTGTTACCAGCATTATCTGCTGTTATCAGCTGATCAACACTACAAGCAGATCTGCCTTTACATCCCACTGTTTCCTTATTAGCTCTTTCCATGAAAGGGCCTATCAAGAAAGATGTCCTGTGTATTTCTTCTGGAAAAACTAATCCCCAAATAGCAGAATGTCAGCTGTTCACACAGTTTGGAAGATGTTGTCATCTACATACCATCCAGTAACAGGAGGGCTTACGTTACCCTCAAAGTACAGGGAAGAGCTGTACCTACACACCCAGATGACTTTCTCTGATTCACAGCCATATCGTAATTATTATAATTGAAGTATATAAACATTATTAACATTTCATCATGCATCAAGACTGTAGTGAAAAATCATTTATAAAATGAAGGTTAACATAATTCGTTGATATCTGATTTTTTATTATTATTTTTTCTGAGTGGATTAAACATCAAAGCCCTGTATCAGTTTAATGCTTTTCTCCAGCTGCTATTTTCTACAAGAATATTACTAAGGAGAGCTGCCAGGATGTCTTCTTATGACTGTATGAAGAAACAAAAAATCAGTAAATTAACACTAAGCACAAATATTATTTTCTTTGTCTGGATATTCTCAACTTGTTCCATCTTGCCTTTTGGAGTTAGATTGATCCTATGTCAGTGCCAGATGTGACGCAGTAAGCTGGCTATGCCATGAGCAGGTGTTGGACCAGACAACCTCCGTTGTTCGATGGTTTAATACTTTTTAAAATTATTTCAGTGACTGAAGAATAGCACATGCTTATTTAAAGATGTTATTGTGAACTAAATTTTACCTTTTGCTTTGACTGTGCACTGCTGTAAAAACAGTGGAGTCACTCTAGTGTGTGTTTCAGCGTGATCTAGTCCAGAGCCACTCATTACATGGCTGTGTGCTGATCTTTATAGAGTCATGAGAAAAACAAAGAGATTAAAGGAAATAATTACTTGCTTACTAAAAAAAGAAAATCTTTCCTCACTCTGTCTTCACAAAGGCATCCATTTTTATGAAAGTGCCTTCCAAACACTTCTCTCCAACACAAAACCAGTACAAAATGTGGGAAAGTTAAATTCAAGGTTCTTTTTTACAGTAGCAGTGGAGCTACTGTTCAGACAGCTGTTCAGGCAGTTTCCATCACCCATCACATGATGGCAATTTTGTTTAATTTTACTGAATAGATACAGATAATTTTCAATATCAAAGTGGTGAACTGAAAAGCCAGAATTTTAAGTATATTTAAATGTGCTAACTGGTAGGGTGCAGATCTTAGAAGAAGTTTGAAGTATTTAACTCTCATTTGCCTTTCCAAGCACCTTTGATTCTGATTCACCTGTTTCTGTCTTCTACTACCGGGTGGCTGTGGACATGAGCGATTAGGATTGCAGCACATGGATATTCTACACACTTTGGCACGTACACATCTAAACACACTTCAAAAACACAAAGGAGAGAATACAGAGCAAACAGTTTTACCAATGAACTGAAATGTTCTGGACATCTGAACTAAAATACTTCCAGGATTTTTCTTCACACAAATCATTGCTTTCTTTCGTTCAGACCCCTTTGCAATGAAAGCTGCAGTCCATACCGCGACACAGCAACATACAGAACTCATGCTGAAGCAATTCCTACATGATAGCTGTACATAAACATTTATTCGTTCATGCTGGAGGGAGGAAGGAACAGACAACTTGGCTATATTGGTATGATCCTTATTTTTAGCGTTTTGGCTGAAGTCTCTACTTTCCTTTCCATACTTTTTTTATAGAAGGCCATGGGGGTTTTATGTGCTGCTTCAAGTAGAGAACAGAATTTTAAGGTAGTGAAAATGTAGGTTTTCCATTCTGCAGCTCACCTAGGTCTGTTTCCAGCTCTTAAAACCACTGTACAAAATGTCTGTTCTCTATAATACAAAATTCTGCTATGTCAGAAATAACACTGGGTATCCATAGTGCTGACACTTCTCATTTCCTTACTCTTGTTACACCACAGAGCAAATGGAAGCCAGATTCATAGGAACTCTGTAATTACTCGACAATAACCATTGCCAGCAATAAAGCAGAATTAGCAAAGAACTAATTAGTGCACCACCCAGGACTAACAGCACTCTACACTTTCTTACTGTTATTTTTAGCTACAAGCAGGAAAGACGTAAATTGCTCTTTTACCAAATAGCACGAAAGAGCTTAGGTAAGTTAGATGTTTGCAGTTATCACTCTATAAAGCTGAAGTCTGCCCTTCAGCTATGTGGCATATATTACCCTGGAAGAAGACAACAGGAAGGCTGGAGACCTACCAGTGCCTGCTCCCTGCCGGTACAGGAAACTGGGTCTGTGGGGCAGACAGCGGGAGACACCAAAGCTACCGACCCACAAACCTACTATTTTAATATCCATGCCGCTAGCTGGATAATAGGAGGGAACACAGAACGGTTGGCTCTGCAAATGTCAGTGAAATACAGTCCCTGGCACTTCTTAAGGTGCTGGCTGAATTTCAACTATTTCTTAATCTTCTAATAGTTGATGGGAAATCAGGTGGACAGTTTCAGTTGCCACCTCACGGACAGAGTCCCTTTGCTTTGATTGCTGGAAAGCACATTCTCTCTCATCTGAATCATTACTTGCCTGACTGTGGGCAGAGATGGTTTAGGTCACTAGGCAGTGCTACCAGCTAGATATTTGGAAAATAAATGAGTAAGTCCTTGCTCAGTCAGATTTTTGGTGGGAAACGAGACACATCACTTAACACTTACACTTCCATTCAAAAAGGGAAAAAAAATGTTCTTCCTTCCTTGGGAAGGAAAATTGTGAGACTCGATACGCTGAAGTGAGTACTATGCTCAAAAATACGCTCCAAGTCCGTGAGAATCATATAGCTACCTTGCATGAAGTAGCCTTCTTCCCTTTGCAACTTCAACAATCAGGTGGCATGAATATCAGACGGGAGATTCTTTTTGGTGCTATTAAGGATTTGGTCCAGCCCTCGGCTATCTCTAGACTTATTTATTTCACAGGAACATCTGACTATAGACAGACACAAGACATTTGCCCTTCTAACAAATATTTCTCACTTCGAGTTATGAATTGTCCTAAGCCATGGCCTGATTCCTGATCATTTAAAGAGCATTCACCAGGAGATCAATGAATATGCTACAGTTTGAGGTCAGTTTAGTCCAAGACAGAGGCTAGTGAAGTAAAAATAAAGAAAGATCATGGGATTGTATAAAAACTGAGAAAAGTGTTGAAGTGCATACTTGAAATTCTTCCTCAGAACTCTGCAGCGCTGCTGGCATGCCGCTGTTTCAGCGCTTGGTGCTTGTTCAACGTGCGCTACGTGGACGCACCAAGGTCTGCGTATGTACGTTTGCCAAGCAGAATGACAGAAGTAATATGACTGTTTCTGAAAAATGAAGTGTTTACGGCTTGCTCCGTTTCAGAACACGTTTCATAATCTTCAGCACTCACAGTGTGTCACTTGTGGGCTTGCAACATATTCCCTCTGAACAGAAGCCGCTTTGTGCTCACTGCTGAAGCAGCATGTGCTGTGCGAGTGCCGTACTGTATTTTGGCAGTAGCTGTTAGAAGTAAATTTACAGTGGATTAAGGAGATGGAAGGCAGTGTGCCTTGTACTGTAATTCTGCAGAGCATTAGAATACCCTGTTTAAAGAAGAGATGAGAGATGGCTGTTATTCAAAATCTTGGGGCCTGAGGTTCAATTTGTTGGGCAAAATTTCCATTTGGTCTTTGGGAAAATAAGTCCCCGAACAACAGCAGCTGCCCTTGCCCAGAAGGAATGTGCGAGGACACCTCCCTCCTTTGGACGTCACCTCCAGCGCGAGGTGGGAGCCATCCCCAGGGGCACAGGGCCACCTGGGCCCGTGCCAGCTGGAAGCTCCCGGCTCCCTGCGCAGCCTCCGGGATCAGCTCAGGGCCCTTCCCCATCTCCAGATGTGCTCCACAAACAGCAGGATCCAGGGGCTGCTCTGGCTTTATGTCCTCTCAAGGTCAGGAGAACAAATGTATGTGCTGAGGACATGAGCCATTTTTGGCTGTCCAGTGCTACAGTAATGGGATATACAGATAAACACAAAGATTGCAAATTGGTCGTATACGCTTTGAAGGAAAAGGCAAAGTACTTTATTTGCCAAGTCTAGCCTTTTTCTAGACTTGACCTTGGTCTGCACTTTTAAGAATCTGACATTTTTTGACGGTTTATTTCACTTTCAGATTTTGGCAGGGTTTAGCCTCAGATATGCCAGACGTATGATGAGATAAGTTGTTCTCCAGACAGAAACAGAAGCAGAAAGCAGGCAATTGCCTACAAAAGATGGTGTCTCCTATGGATTTCACTGTAAAAATGCCTGGCTCAGTTTTCAAAAGTAGAAGCCTAAATCTCAGCAAAATGGAAGTTAAAGATTTTAAATAGCCATCTTAAGAGCCCACGTGTTGCTCTAAGATCACTGGTTAAAACTAAACGCACGATAAAGGTATTTTGATTTAGGAGATGAGCTGTATTTTGCAATATGTCTTTGCAATGGTAGTTAGAAATCCAAAACCCGTGGCAGCTTGTGGCCACTGCATTATGCTCTGAAATCTCACTCACTACTAAGGAATCACACTGGTGTACTGAAAATTACAGCTCCTTATTTTCTAGTAGGGCTTGATCTTCAAAGACAAACAATAATCCAAACAAACCAGCCCGGACTCTGCTGGTTTACCTGCGCTGGAGGATGCACAGAGAAGACAACGCTGCCAAAGGGTGAAAATTATAGCTGTGGTGCTCCTTTGGCTGACTCTAATTTTGGGAACAGAGCTGAGGCTTTCATTAATCTTTCTGCAACTCCAAGCCAAAGCCAACTGCTAAAAGCAGCCTCAAAACTGATTCTACAAAGCTACTATTTGTTGAATGTATTTCAAAGCATTTCACAGAATCACAGAATGGCAGGGGTTGGAAGGGCCCTCTGGAGACCATCCGGTCCAACCCCCCTGCTAAAGCAGGTGCCCCCACAGCAGGTTGCACAGGAACGCGTCCAGGCAGGTTTTGAATATCTCCAGAGAAGGAGACTCCACAGCCTCCC